>JAGDYQ010000065.1:2641957-2678061 GCA_021962125.1 Bulinus truncatus | reverse complement strand
GGGACGGATGGCCGAGTGGTGTAGATACTCGACTGTCAACCTGAGAGTCCGGTGTTCGATCCATGGTGAGAACAATGGGAATTTTTCCAGGTGAAATGTGTTTCAAGTCGTCCCACAAGTCCACCCAGCTTTAAATGGGTACCTGATTTAAGTTGGGGAAGTAAAGGCGGCTGGGCGTTGTGCTAACCACACAATCCCTTTATTTGCCGAGGTTATAGAAACAGTTGAATTCTACACTTCATCTGCCCCCATGGCACTTTAGGGCTAAGGGAACTTTACTACTTACTTACTACTTACTTAATTCTTGTTACGGTATCTTAAATGTGCGACCAGTTCCTCTTTGCAGCTTTTTATTCACCTTCATTTGTTTTAATCCTGTATGATTGCTAATATTTCAAGCGACATGGAACCCCATGCTCTTTAATTGAATCACATTTTCAACCTGTTCATTTTTTGCAACTCTTGAAAATCTCAAAACTCTCACACCTGACATCTGTTATTGCATTAATTTGTCTATGAAGTCATGAACACTTCACTGAATATTCTGATTGCTTCAGTTTAGCAGTCCCCAACCTTTTGGATATCTCTGATGACTAAATTTTTAAGCACCCTCCCCATTAGCAGCTAATTTCTTAAGGTTTTACTTACCGAAATACTTGTACGTCTGTATCTTAAAATAAAAATTGGGACTTATCTTCAGTAATCATTTTCGCTCAAGCACTGTATTACTTTTGTATATATTTATCCATGATTTGCACAATGTCCAACTTAATCTGCCCACATTACACAATTATTTTCTTGTATTTCATGGACCAGTTGTTTAGGTGACAGGTTTGGTATTTCTCATGATGTACTTTGGGACAATTATAATTAACTGCACTTTTTCTTTTTTTACAGTATATGTTTAGCAGGTTTTGGAATTCAATTTTTTTATATCAATCTTTCTTTACTTGTGAGATATTTCTTCAACTCACCCTGAAATATATTTTATTAAAGGTATTTTTAAATTCATTTATGTATTTTAAAAGTTGTCATTGTTTTTTCTCCTACATGTATATTATAATCTCCTTTCCTTTTATAGAAAGTCTTTTCATTTGGTAATTCAAAGACGCTTAGACTGATTCTGCACAACCATATTTAGCTCAGTGCTCCCTATTCCCTTCAGAATTAAAACTTTAAAAAATTCTTGAATTAAAAAAGAGTGGCCAATGAAAATAGTTCGGAGTAAAAATGGCTTACAGCTACCTGAAATTTTATTACTTTTATAATATGTATGCCTTTCATGTATGTATCATGTTAATACCCTTTGTCTCATATAGTTATCTGTGGCACCTCCATCTTACTGCTGTGTTTGCCTGGAGACTTTAAGACAAATCTCAGTTACCTTCAAAATCTAAACCTGCCCCCTGTATTAATCTATGGATTAAAGTACATCTTTGCTTTCCCAGTGACGTACCATTTTCTCAATGGATTAAGACACCTTGTAAGTAATCAAAATTTAATTTTGTAATTTAGAAAAATGACCATTTCTGCATGTGGCTTGAATCTTTATTACAACTTTATTTTTGTTAAATGTTTGATTACAATTTATGTCATACCCAGTGTCTTAAAAAATTGAATGTCAAAGTTATGTGAAATGTTTAAAATATCTCTTAAATACTTGAAAAATGATTAACGACATTTTTTGCCTCAATGGTCTATCTGTTAGTGCTTCTGCCTATTAGCTTTGATAGTTTTTTCTGATGCTTTTTTAAATGTCATTATATTGGAATTAATATGAAATTTGTTGAATATTATTATTTTTTTTTTTTTGAATCAGCAAGTAATGATTTTGATTTTAGTCTTTTTACTAATCATTAATTGATTTTCTGGTTGTATTAGCAGAGTAGCAGCAATTTCTGTGTTACAGACACATGATGATTTAAATGTTTAAAATTTTATTTGATATTCAATTTACTGGATGATTAAACAAGTTGCCAACATTTAATTTCTGTGAGGTATTATTTTAATTGTTCATTTCTACCAGTCGTCATATGGATTAGATATTAACTCAACACAGTCTGAATAAAAAGAATGCTTGAAGATGTTTTTAAATCATTCTGGAAAACGTGCAAAATTAGAACCAAAAAAGAATTCCACAACTGGATTTATCTAGTCTTTATTTTTTTTTTGTGGTTTCTTTTTAATACTTCGATCTTGGTAAGATTTATACTGACAGGCGCTGGTACATTTTTCATCTTCATGTTACCTGTGACTGTTTTTATCATTATTGCTATAATGAAATCATTTTTTTTTTAAATTATAATTTTTTTTGATGTTGTAATATCTTCTAATTTTTTAAAAATCATTTTTAGGCCTGGGATGCTGGCTATGGATTTGGTCTGAAGACACTTTACAAATCTGCCTACTTTGTGATGGCTTTGACAGCTGTGGTATCCACATATTTTGTGTTTGGCATCAAGCCGTCTGCATTGTAGTCTTTTAGAATTTATTACAAAACAATGGTATTTTTTTTAAAATACATGTATAAACTTCTTTGAAGTACACAATTTGAATAATACTTAAATATTATTTTCTTTAATTAAGTAGGATTAATTGTTTATATGGGATAAATAAAATGTCACGTCCATGAAAGATTTTGTATCTTAAATATAGCATCTGTTTAACAGAATCTCCAAGTATGTATTACTAAATCAGCCAGATGAAGATCAAAGATCTGAGTCTTAGTCAAAAGCAATCGTGATTATGTCTAAAATATTAACATGTATAGATAAGTATATTATAAAGCTTAAGCTAAATAGGTCGCTGATATTAACATAAATGCTCAACTTCTGTTGTATCTTGTAGTTGTGAATAACTTTTTTTTTTTTTTTCATTTTGAATAAAATGCTGTTGTAGGAAAAAAATTAAAATATGAATAACGTTCTTTTTGTCTAGTTGTATATTATTATTATTATTATTAAAAGTCTCTGTTTTCTAATTATTACATTGGAAATAAACAAGAGGCTAAACAGATACATTATGTTTGTTTTTATTATTTCTATTACTTCTGTTTTAATGCACTATTTATGGTTGGGGTTGTCAAAATGACATGTACTGTATATAAAGTTCCACCATTTGTTGAGATTCAGTTCACTGTATCTTAATCATAAAGTACTATCCTTGTTAGTGGCATACACTGTAACTTAATCATTAAGTACTATCCTTGTTAGTGGCATAGCATCATGTTATTTATCAACTATCTTGTCATTCAAACCTAAATAAACTGCAGATATTTTTTCAGGTGGTTTTACAATTAACCATAGATATCTCTCCCTTCTTTATGAATGATTCACTACTAATTCAATAGTTTATCTTTTTAATTTTTTTTTTGTGTGATTTTTTTAAATTTAATTTTAATACTAAAATATAAATCAGATAATTTTTAAGAAAAAATTTTAAGCATTACAAAATATCTCTTAAATGATGAACTGAAAACTAACTCAGCATTGATTCAGTCTTTTTTTTTTTTATTATTTTTTAAATTCTTAAAAAAAAAAAAATGCTTTAGTCAGCAAAACCCATTCATAAAAATAAGGAAAAAAAAAGATGTGATCAAAGTAAAGAAGACAGAGGGTTATAAAATATTGCAGCTTCAAAATATGACCATTGCTGTTTGGTGAGGTCTATAGGTTCCATTTCTGCATGGACTGTTTATAATGTCTGGCATTTTGTTGTCAGCAGGAGGTGACAGATGCAGTGAAGATGTTACTGATTCTGACCTAGTTTTGTCAGAAGTTACGCTCCTGCTGCCATCCCTTTAAGCATCATAGCTTCCTCCATTGTAGGTGGTCTCACTGGTTAAAAAAAATATTGATATGTTGATTAGGCAAATTTTTATATTAGACAAAAGGTTATGGTAGTGACCCCTATCCAGAGCCCTTCTTACATTTTAGGGCCCTAGGTCATAGTAAAGTTGGGGGCCCTGGGCAAACTTTTCTGTATCGAAGCATCACATTATAGCAGTGACCCCATCTAAAGCCCTTCTTATGTTTTAGGACCCCTAGGCAATGGTACGATTGGAGGCCCTAAGCAAGGTCATTGCTTGCATATCCTTGCATATACATTTGACCCCATTCACGAGTTGAGTCATGTTAGATATCCATTTGACCCCATTCACGAGTTGAGTCATGTTAGATATTTTAGCTAGGCAAAGTAAAAGTCCCAACAGGAAGTCCCTTTGGCAGTGGGGGGGTTCTGGCAAGCCGACTTGCCTTGCTAGTCTATTTCTAACGGCTCTGACCCCCCCCCCCCCCATCTTCAGATTCTCGCTCAGTCTGAAATGACAGCTAAATTACCTATTTCAGCTTGAGTTCACTGTTTCTAAACTGTTAGCAGTAGTAAGGGTTGTCCAACCACACTGGAAACCGAGCAAAGAAAGGGCGTCGAAATAGCGCTTTAAAATGCTTTTGCACTAATCATATCTGGAAAAGGGCCACAAAAAAAATTCGAACAGGGCACCACAACAGGTAACCACAGCCTTTGACTGTTATAACAGGGCACCACAACAGGTAACCACAGCCTCTGACTGCTATAACAGAGCACCACAACAGGTAACCACAGCCCTTGACTGTTATAACAGGGCACCACAACAGGTAACCACAGCCCTTGACTGTTATAACAGGGCACCACAACAGGTAACCACAGCCCTTGACTGTTATAACAGGGCACCACAACAGGTAACCACAGCCTCTGACTGCTATAACAGAGCACCACAACAGGTAACCACAGCCCTTGACTGTTATAACAGGGCACCACAACAGGTAACCACAGCCCTTGACTGTTATAACAGGGCACCACAACAGGTAACCACAGCCCTTGACTGATATAACAGGGCACCACAACAGGTAACCACAGCCCTTGACTGTTATAACAGGGCACCACAACAGGTAACCACAGCCTTTGACTGTTATAACAGGGCACCACAACAGGTAACCACAGCCTCTGACTGCTATAACAGAGCACCACAACAGGTAACCACAGCCCTTGACTGTTATAACAGGGCACCACAACAGGTAACCACAGCCCTTGACTGTTATAACAGGGCACCACAACAGGTAACCACAGCCCTTGACTGATATAACAGGGCACCACAACAGGTAACCACATCCCTTGACTGTTATAACAGGGCACCACAACAGGTAACCACAGCCCTTGACTGTTATAACAGAGCACCACAACAGGTAACCACAGCCCTGACTGTTATAACAGGGCACCACAACAGGTAACCACAGCATCTGGCTGCTATAACAGAGCACCACAACAGGTAACCACAGCCCTGACTGTTATAACAGGGCACCACAACAGGTAACCACAGCATCTGGCTGCTATAACAGAGCACCACAACAGGTAACCACAGCCCTGACTGTTATAACCGGACAAAGGTGTAAAACAGGCCCTGATGCAACCTAACTGGTCCATATAAAATGTTTCCTATCAATTAACAATGTTTCTGGCATCTACACATCTAAACAAACGCCATCAAGGTTGAAATGATACAAATAAATTTGAACACGAAAGAAACTTACCATAACCAGGGCAACACATTCTGTAAGGTAATGTGCCAAGTATGACATTCTCCTGACATGACATTTTGAAGTATCTGTTAGGATAAAAATACATTTTTCAGTTGGAAAATCTTCCTTGTTTTTAAATTAACATTGACAGTAATCCCCCCCCCCTCCCCGGACTGGCAAGCTATAATCTCTTTTAAAAAAGTCCCTTTACAAATTTCACCGATTAACTTTTTTTTTAGGCAACGAGTGTAAAGAAAAGAAAAAATATGAAAGTTTTGAAAGTAAAATGCATTTTATTTATCCAACTCTTTTAACTTTTGAAAGAAATTCTTTATTGGAAAAAAAAAGATTAAACAATGATCAAAAGCACCGTCATAAGAATAATTTAAATAACCAAGGGCTCTAATTCAAAAATATGCATAGTTAATATATGACATGGGCTCTACGCTCTCCAGGGACGAAACTTGCGTATCTGAAATTTTTCATTCTAGAATTACAGCAACCATGTGCCGCTATGGACCAGACTTGACAAGTTCAGGAAAAAGCAAGACCAGATCTCCTTCTTGCTATATGGGTGCGAATCATGGACACCGCACGCTGAGACACAGAGCAGGGTCAAGGCTGTGTGACATCAGGTCCCCCCAGAAAGCTGCTCAAAATTTCATACATGGGGGGGGGGGGGGGCTACAACAAGTGCTCGATTTAAGAAAAAAACCAGTGTCGGGGGATGAACAAAAAATTCTGCAGAGCCGGGGATAAATGTCTATGATTTCATCCCCGGCTGGGATATATTAGCGAAAGCAGAGCCGGAAGTGACAGGTCTCAGTGCCCGAGAATATCCCCGGCATCCCCGGCGGTAAGTCGAGCCCTGCCTACAACCAACACTTTCGTTTAGGAAAGTAGTAACTGAACAGTGTGAAATCGGGTACAACTTCTGGCCTAAGTGAAAAAGCCTGAAAGGGGTCTTGTTACACCCTATACGGAGTGTCCAGTCACTAAGCCTATTGCGAGTGTCCAGTACTAAACATATAGACGAATTGTCTTTCAACTAACCTGTTACGCAATGTCCCGATCTGTTCCATGCCTTCGGGACTCAGCAAACCTTCTCCTGCGTTGGGATTCATCATCAACATTTGGGAGACCCCAGAGCAGTCAATTCCTGAGCTTTGACCTCCGGGCGAGCCAGCTGCCCCCATAGGTGGCGCTACATATGCAAACCAGACGAATAAGCATTATATTTTTACAAGACTAAAATAGCTATAATCATTTTTGTGTGCCAAAAATTTTAAAAGTAAAGTCCCCTTAGCTCTAAAGGGCTATCGGGGCATACTAAGAGTAGAATTCATCTGTTGCTGTAATATCGGAATTTAAAGGAATTGTGTGGTTAGCACAACGCCCAGCCGCCTTTACTTCTCCACTTTAAGTCAGGTGACCATTTTACAGAGCATCGGGTCACGCATTTTAACTTCAAATGAAACTCATTTAGCTTTTTAAAACTGTGTAGTGCCGTCCATCCGTCCGTCCATATACCTACCCACTCGTCCATTCATCCATCCATCCATCCATCAATCCGCCCGCCCGCCCGTCCGTCTCTATCTATCTATCTATCTATCTATCTATCTATCTATCTATCTATCTATCTATCTATCTATCTATCTATCTATCTATCTATCTATCTATCTATCTATCTATCTATCTATCTATCTATCTATCTATCTATCTATCTATCTATCTATCTATCTATCTATCTATCTATCTATCTATCTATCTATCTATCTATCTATCTATCTATCTATCTATCTATCTATCTATCTATCTATCTATCTGTCTGTCTGTCTGTCTGTCTGTCTGTCTGTCTGCCTGCCTGCCTGTCTGTCTGCCTGTCTGTCTGTCTGTCTGTCTGTCTGTCTATATGACCGTCCGTCTGTCTATATGTCTGTCTGTCTATATATATATGTCTGTCTATATATCTGTCTATCTAGCGACCCCCCGTGGAACAATGATTGAGATGGCCCTAAATAAAACAAGGGAAAGGTTAGGGGGAAATATCAACAACGCCAGGGCATCACGATTGTCTTGCCCGGCTTTTTGAACGGCTTTGAGAAATGTATTCCCTAAAGGTGATATAAAAAAAAAAAACCTGTCACTGTTTTTAACTGAACCCTTTCCGTAATGACCCCCCACCCCCTCCGATAAAAAAAAAATAACATGTAGCTTTAACACAAAGTTTGGCCGTCACGGATAACGTGAGTCACGAGTCAGGTACAACGATCCATAAATCAGCGTGTGTTTAGACTCACGATCCAATGTGATTTATTCGGTCGACTCCGTTGTTTCCTTCCCCGGCAACTTTTTTTTTTAACATTGAAGACCTTAGAGGTCACGACTGAATCAGGTCGTGAATGAATTAATCACTTAAGTATGGTGGGGGGGGGGGGAGTGGAGGTGGGGGTATGTGGGGGGGGACAATGGTTGGGTGGGTGGGGGGCGGGTTGGGGGGGTGGAGGGACTCTTATTAATTTGTAGACTTGATTAAACAGTTTAAAGTAGATGAAAATGCCACGCGCTAAAAAATGCACCGATAGCCACATTAAACTATTAAAAACTCAAACTATCCTTAATGAAATAAAAAAAAAATCTAAAAAAAATGAAGAGATTTTTTTATTATTTTTTTTTTGAGCTGCCACTGCTAGCATGACAGGGTGTTGTGTTCCTGCCACACAGCTTTATTGGCGGCACATTAACCGTGTCTGCCATGCCTACAGCGCGTCGAGGCGAGTGCTCCCGCTAGATATGCCGGCATAGCGGAATACAAGGTTGTTTTTTTTTTGTACTTTCCCTGACTGGACAGACACGCGGGGGTTTGTGTACTGCTGATCGGCCAGAATGGCTTTGGCCTTTCCTGCCGCCTTGGACAGAGGGAGTGTGTGTATCGTGCCTAACCGCTCTGTCGTAAATGGCAGGCTGCGAGAGTGTGACAGTGGTCCCCAGGCCCGTAGCCAGGTCAAAGTTAGCAGGGGGGCACCAATACCCAGCAAGGGGGCAGTTTTTTCTTATTTTAGTTACTTTTTCTTTATTTTTTCCTCTTTTTCTTTTTTAAGCGGGGGGGGGGGGCACGGCCCGCAGTGCCCCCCCCCTTGGCTACGGGGCTGGTGGTCCCCATTTCTCGATTGAGCCTCAATGTGCTTAGTACTGCCAAGGTGTCAAAAAAGGTGGCCCTTAGAGACACCCAATGATTAAGGTATGTTTCCTTGACCAGATAAAGCAATACCAACTTTAAAACTATTAAATTTTGGAATGCATTTTTAAAACAAACAAAAAAATGCTAGCTAGAAGCGAATAGCTTATGAAGTCATTTGAATGAATAAGGATAAAAAAATTAAAAAAAAGAGAAGTGTAGTAAAATTATGGTTTTCGCCCAGGATAACGGAAGCGAAATACAAACAGAAAAAAAAGCTAACCAAAAAAAAAAAATGATGAGATACGTACTTAATCCCCTTGGCTGTGCCGATGAAACTTGATTACCTCCCATCATACCATTCATCAAGGTGGAGGGTGAGAGGCATTTTTCTAACATGGCCTGTGCGATATTATTGATACAAAAACAACATAGTTATTGTACAGTTGTTGTTGTTTTTTTTGGACAACATTAACTTGGAAACAAATGACAACAGCTACAATTACAAAAACTAAATGATCACGTGATATGTTAATTTATGTTGCCTACTTTCATTGGATTCTTCATGATCATTTCCAACATCATCCTCATATTGGCTCCCTGGGCACCACTGTGTGCCAACTGGGCAAGTTCACACACTTCTGCTGCCTGCGGGCTTTGGCAGCCGAACATCAAGGCTGGAAAAAACAACAAGATATAATGAAATATATAAAAAAATGAACACAATAATAATAAAAAAACGAGATATTTTTGTATCCTGTACATTAATTGTTTCGTTTACTTTTGGTTTGAAATAAACTTCTTTATGTAACGTTTCCGGGTTTAAAATTGAAGGTTTTATATCAATTCTGTCATGCACCTCATCCCTATCAATTGTTTCAATTGTATCAATGAGTCGTTTTGGGGATTTAAGAGGCCCTTGAAAGAGATTTTTCGAGGCATTTTGGGAACAGTCACTTTTACGTAACGCCAATAGGTCGGAAGGAAATTGGCGGAAGTGTGAAACGCAATTATAAAAAAATGGTAAAAAAGCATTACGCGGGGAAAAGGCTGGGGGGGGGGATCAAGAAAAAATAGTTACGTAATAAATGAATGGCCCTTTGACAAAGTTGCATGTCGGGGCCCATGTAACACTAGATTTGATATTATTTTATTGGAAGAAGAAGCCCATTTTAGTAGTTGTGGCACTAGATGGTCGCCATGTTAGCCTATTTGTAAGCCCTGATCTCATCCCCACATGACATCTGCCGTTCATTACACCCCTATCAGTTTTTGTGATCTGCTCCATCCATATAATTTCTGTCTAGCTCTACATCACCAATCACTCACTCTACATCACCAATCACTCACTCTACATCACCAATCACTCACTCTACATTCACCAATCACTCACTCTACATCACCGATCACTCACTCTACATCACCAATCACTCACTCTACATTCACCAATCACTCACTCTACATCACCAATATCTCACTCTACATTCACCAATCACTCACTCTACATCACCAATCACTCACTCTACATCACCAATCACTCACTCTACATCACCAATCACTCACCCATGGAAGCCATTTGACTGTGTCGCCCGTGAAGGGTTGCGCTCGGATCCACACACCCGTGGGCCTCGTAATAGGCCTTGTGTCCTAGCTGGGTGGCCCATTTGTTTACCATCTGTTTCATCTGTAACATGACAAAAGACGAATTAAAAAAAAATAATGCATTTACCAACTCAACCCGAAACATTGGTGACCCTGGCAACACTAGTAACATGCTCAATATGGGATCATGAGAACATTTCATTCTTTAAAAGAGGAGAGGGAGGAGGGGTGAGGCTTTATTTGATATCGTCGTGATGTGAGCGAATAGGACAAAAAAGGGTGGCAGAGTGGTGGGTGAAAGACCCGCAGGCCCGCCCCCCCCCCGCCTCCCCCGATGGGCTTAACTGTTGCACATAGGCCTGAATGCTCGATATTTGGTGATAACCTAAGGAATGTTTTAGGTCGTGGTTATAGCACCCCCCCCCCCCACGTCGTCTCCCGTAGTGCCTCCATGATCAATGCACTATCGGCTATGCTGGGGGATGAAAGAAGGGCACTACAAAAAAAAAACATGCAGGATAAACATCTCATCCTTACAGGGACTTGACACACATAGACTTACCCCTGCGCTGACTGGCATTTGTTGACCACCGGAAGTGCTAGCGGGCTGACCAGAGCCCTGGCCACCTCCTGCTCCACTCAGCATGGAGAAAAAACTGGAGAGAAAGTTGGGGGCAGGAGCCGCAGCCTGTGGCGGTCCTGTCAGTAAACAATGAAATTATATCAATCATTTATCTATCTATCTATCTATCTATCTATCTATCTATCTATCTATCTATCTATCTATCTATCTATCTATCTATCTATCTATCTATCTATCTATCTATCTATCTATCTATCTATCTATCTATCTATCTATCTATCTATCTATCTATCTATCTATCTATCTATCTATCTATCTATCTATCTATCTATCTATCTGTCTGTCTGTCTGTCTTACTGTCTGTCAGTCTGTCTGTCAGTCTATCTGTCTTACTGTCTGTTTGTCTTTCACTATTGAATTTTTCTAATTCGTCCGTCCGTAAGAGAGAGAGAGAGAGAACGAGAGATAGATAGATAGATAGATAGATAGATAGATAGATAGATAGATAGATAGATAGAGAGAGAGAGCACTCCAGAAAAAAAACAACATTATATTTAAAATGGGGCAGAAGTTCTGCTTTCGCAGTGTGCCTCAATGCCGACCCTGAAGTAGACCGACAAATTAACTTCCACAATAGCGGGTCACGTGTTAGAAGATAATATCAATTTTCTTTTCAATATTTTGATATACTAGCTTTGATTCATAAACGTGCTCAGTGCATTCTGTAAGTCCTTTTACAGCGAAATGTTACTATATAGTATATATACCAACCTTGTGTGTTCAGGGCGTCTATTAATATCTGAGGGGCTTGGGGAGGGGCAAACTTGGAGCTCGTTCCTCCACCACTCACTGAATTCTGATTGGCTGCCAAAAACAAGACAATATATTTAGACTCTCGTTATGAAAATAATGTTTACGAAACAAAATTTAAATCGCAAAACTTATCCAATGTCTTACTTAGCCTTTATATATATATATATATATATATATATATATATATATATATATATATATATATATATATATATATATATAAAAAGTTAATTTTAAGAAAAAAAAAAGATAATTGTAAATATATTGGGAACGTTCACATATTACTCAAGACAAAATGGATTCCCCCCACCACCCCCACCCCTTTTCCCCTTACAATCAAACCCCCGTCAAATTATATAAAAAAAAATGTACTAATTTAAAGAATTGTTTTATTGTCTAATTGCATCAAAGAGTGGACATCAACACCCCCCCCCTTTCCATCCCCTTTCTATCTCTATAAAGGAACATAACAAATCCATAACAACTTGACCACCGTCATTGCAATACGTAATGTGTGAACAGTATTAACAACAAATAATTTGTACTTACAACCAGCCATCGGAGAGGCGAAGGAATATAAAGGATTTCCGACAAACTGCCCAGCATTGTGGTCTGGTACAAGGTTGTGAAATAAATAACATTCTGGAATGAAGAACAGACAATTATAAATTTCAGTATTCTTTAAATCTTGTATTTTTAATAAAGTAAATATTTCAAGAATTTTTTTTTCTAATTATGATTATCTGTATAGAAAAATCCAAACTATTTATTAAATTATTCTAGTATTAATTTCACTGAGTGAGTTCAAGGAGAGAGATAGATAGATCGATAGATAGAGAGAGAGAGAGAGAGAGAATAGAGAGAGAGAGAGAGAAAGAGAGAGACAGAGACAGAGAGAGAGAGAGAAGAGAGAGAGAGAGAGAGACCGAGACAGGGAGATAGAGAGAGAGAGAGAGAGAAAGAGAGAGAGAGAGAAGAGAGAGAGACCGAGACAGAGAGAGAGAGAGACAGAGAGAGACAGAGAGAGAGACAGAGAGAGAGACAGAGACAGAAAGAGAGAAAGAGACAGAGAGTGAGAAACAGAGAGAGACATAGACAGAGAGGAACAGAGAGAGAGAGAGAGAGAGAGAGAGCGAGAGAGAGAGAGAGAGATCGAGAGAGAGACAGTGACAATTTATTTTGGTACAAAATGACCTCTGTATTAGGTTGGCTAAATTTAGTTTAAGGAAGCAACGTTTATAAACAATAATACGTCGACTACGTAGCTAAATTCCTATCTAATATATAAATGTTTTTATCCAATTTGAGGACTACCGAATCAAGTTAAGCCTTGATCTCATTTCATCTGAGGACCACTGCATTAAGCAGGTAACCTCTAGTTAAAAGTACACACAGGCATATGTAATCCACTGACAGCCAAAATAAGAATAACTTCAAACGAAACAAACACAAAAATGAGACAACACTGAATCATTGCACGTAACATATTTTCCTTTACCTTTTCCCTCCGCAAACAATACGTCAAGCTAATGACACAATTTATGTGTTTGGTGTGTGGTGTATGGGTGGGTGAAGGGAGGGCGGGGAGAGCTAGAGCATGAGTTATCTAAGTCAGCCATGGGCTAATACGGTCCGCGGGTCCATTACGGCACGCCAAATTATTTGATCCGGCGCGCCAAATTATTTGATCCGGCACGCCAAAGTATTTGATCCGGACGCCAAATTATTTGATCCGGCACGCCAAAGTATTTGATCCGGCACGCCAAAGTATTTGATCCGGCACGCCAAATTATTTGATCCGGCACGCCAAATTATTTGATCCAGCCAGCCTCTCGATTCAGAGTGAAGCAAAGAACTACATAGCACTACACAGCACTACACAGCACTACACAGCACTACATAGCTCTACACAGCAATACACAGCACTACACAGCACTACATAGTACTACACAGCACTACATAGAACTACACAGCACTACATAGCACTACATAGAACTACATAGCACTACACAGCACTACATAGCACCACACAGCACTACATAGCACTACACAGAACTACACAGAGCTATACAGAGCTACATAGCACTACATAGCACTACAAGCACTTACCATTTATGTTATGACTTTTGCATTAGATTTAAATTAAAATCACTCTGTTCCTGGTCCGGTCCGCCCGTCAAATTTACGAGCCCCCAGTGTGTCCCGCGACTCAGAATGTTTGCACACCCCTATTCTAAGTCGTAATATCTGACAATGTCTAGCGACGGAAACCATCTATCATTTGTTTATGTTTCTCAAGTGCGATGTAAAGATGAAGCCAACGATCACACATTCACACTTAAATTCATTCTATTTTTAGATTTAAATTAAAGAAAAAAAAATGAAAATAGCCCAAATCGGATTTATTGCACGCTAGTGACCTCCCCTTATTTGTAGATACCCTATCATTACAGGCGTCGTTATACGGGGGGATGGAGTGTTATAGCTCCCCCCCCCCCATCCTCTTCCCCTTCGACACACCCACACACAGAAGGAAGGCGCTCTCTAATATTTTACATGAGGCCCCCAAAGGCGTTAGTGACTCCACTGCACATGAGTCACTGTATCAGTAAACAATATACTATTACGTTAAGGTGACCAGACGCCCCGTCTGACCAGTGCCTCCATGGCCATTGCACCATCGGGCTATTGTTGGGGATGAAAGAAGGACAACATAAAAAAACAACAACAACAGTGCAGTAGTGGGGGGCTTAAAGATGTCATCTCATCTTTACACCAAGATGTCATCTCATCTTTACACTAAGATGTCATCTCATCTTTACACCAAGATGTCATCTCATCTTTACACCGAGATGTCATTTCATCTTTACACCAAGATGTCATCTCATCTTTACACCAAGATGCCATCTCATCTTTACACCAAGCTCACGTCCCATTTATTTGTTGTGGGTTTTTTTTAAAATCCTTTCCGCCTCCGCATCTCAGAAAAAGTCAATCAGCGTTCGACGTTCGATCAACGGATTGCCCCATGGAGAGAAAACGGTTTCGATGTAATCGATTAAAGTTCAAGAGATTAACATCTCAATCTTGTAGTCAGACCCGCTCTAGTGGGTGGGTGGGTGGGGGAACTAGGTGGCAGCCTAGAGCAACCCCCACTTCTAAAGGGTGCGGGGGGTGTGGCACCCTGTCTAGCTTATATTTTACCGGCCGCAAGGAGGGGGAAACCTAATCATTTGTCAGGTCCCACTAACTTTAAGACTAAATAGTTCGGGGGAGGGGGGGGGGGGGTAATGGAGGGTTAGAAAAATGCGTCGATTTTCAAAGATTATTAAGTGCCCAATATTCTCAAGCGAAATGGTTCCATTGTGGGACATCACATTAGTGTTGTTTTAGTCCCAGGTCATATTTTAGTTTCAGTTTTTATTTCGTCTTTTCTGTAATAATTTTAGTTTTCGTCTAGTTTTAGTCTTGCTTCTAATTTTAGTTTTAGTTTTAGTTTTCGTCAACGAAAAGTCAACATTTTCGTTAACGAAGGTTTTAGTTTTAGTTTTCGTGAACGAAAGCAACACTATATTTTAATTTCAGTTTTTATTTCGTTTTTTTCTGTAATAATTTCAGTTTTCGTCTAGTTTTAGTCTTACTGCTAATTTTAGTTTTAGTTTTCGTCAACGAAAACAACACTATATCACATGCTCCTTTACTTAGCCCCCATCAAAAGTACCCCTGCCTAGGGTTTACAAAAGTTACCCTTTTCTAGGGTCCCCCAGATTTATCTTGACTTACCCCACCCTCCACCTATATGTATCTTTGCCCCGCCCCCCCCCCTTCACCCAAATGTACCTTTTCTCAGGGCCCCCGAAATCGTACGAACAGCTCTACTTGTAAGAACATCAGAGGAATGATTTTTGTGTGAGTATGATTGAATCACAACGTTTGTGACATTGACCAATGAAATGCTCTTTCAAAAGTAAATAGGAAGAAGCAAAGGAAAGCACAATTTTATTTTAGAGAAATACATGTAATTTCACTGTTGGAGGAGGAAGAGTGAGTATGAAATGGTGAATTGAAAAATCCCAATTTACTTCACTAAGTTTAAAAAAAAAAAAAACATAACTGTCTATTCATAAATATAGTTCAGTGAAAAGGAATTTGGTGACGTAATTTTCATTAAGTCGTTACAGTTGATCAAAACTGTCGACCGGTGATGTAATATGTCAAACGATCCACAAAACAACGATGCAACAACCCGAACTTTAAAAAAAAAAAGACAAATTCAGGAAGATGGTTTGTCATAATTATGACACATCGACTTTTTCGTCTAAAAGTAAAAGCTAAGAAATGAATGGAGGATTTGGAGACAGCGCGAACTTGTTTTGTATTATTTTTTTTTTCCTTGTGTCACTTGTAACACCACAAATGACGTAATGAGGGCGATCACGTGCTTGCTGGCTATATGCGTTAAGCCGTTTTTAGATACAGGCCTGACTATGTTACCGCCTTTTAGCCCCTCGTTGGTGAAAGGTTTCTGCTAGGGCTTTTTCTTTTTTTTTATGCTCGTATTAATAAGGCCTAGAATTCATTGAACATGTCACTGTCAGTAAGGCCTAGAATGCATATGTTCATTGAACATGTTTCTGTCAGTAACGTCTAGAATTCATATGTTCATTGAACATGTTTCTGTCAGTAAGGCCTAGAATGCATATGTTCATTGAACATGTTTCTGTCAGTAAGGCATAGAAGGCATATGTTCATTGAACATGTTTCTGTCAGAAAGGCCTAGAATGAATATGTTCATTGAACATGTTTCTGTCAGTAAGGCCTAGAATGCATATGTTCATTGAACATGTTTCTGTCAGAAAGGCCTAGAATGCATATGTTCATTGAACATGTTTCTGTCAGTAAGGCATAGAATGCATATGTTCATTGAACATGTTTCTGTCAGTAAGGCCTAGAATGCATATGTTCATTGAACATGTTTCTGTCAGTAAGGCCTAGAATACATATGTTCATTGAACATGTTTCTGTCAGTAACGCCTAGAATGCATATGTTCATTGAACATGTTTCTGTCAGTAACGCCTAGAATTCATATGTTCATTGAACATGTTTCTGTCAGTAACGCCTAGAATTCATATGTTCATTGAATATGTTTCTGTCAGTAACGCCTAGAATTCATATGTTCAGGTTCAGATTTTTGAAGACATATGCAGAATAACTAGTCGGGGGCCCAGTTAGCAACACATTTGATAAGAGGAATTTGTACTGGAAAGGGGGTGGGGAGGGCTCTTTGGGAGACAGGTGCACTTGGCGCATGAACCATGTATTTATGCAATTAAAATAATCACTAAGCGTTCTTATTGGTCACATGATTAAGTAATGATTAAGTAATGATTAAGTGATGATTAAGTCGATGCACTCCTCGGCACTCACACCGCCACACAATGACAGTGCCGAACCTAGGGATTTGGGGGGGCAGGGGGCTTGGTCTCTCTAATGTACTTAATATTTAATGTCCACCCTAGGTACGCGCCTCTGCACACATAACAGACCCCCCCCCCCCAAATAAAAAAATAAATAAAAAACACATAATTTTTTTAACTGAAACTTAAAAAGTCACACCCCCACCACCCCTTTCCTCCCACATATATTCACATGCAAAGGCTACTGCCAATCGCTGGCCCAACAATGGTCCTAATGTGGCTCTTAGAGCCACACGCGGCTGTTCATTTAGTTTAAGTAGGGCTCCTAATGAATCAGTTATTGTTGTTTATTTTTTTGTCTATAATTTCACTTCCTCTCTTCCTCTCCCCCCCCCCACCCCCGCGCCTTACTAGATCTTGTCAAAATGACCAGGGAAGACTCTTAATTGCCACACTACATAAATAATACCGAAATGAGGGTCTCATTGGCCTCATGCGATGATCGCCTCTTGTCTGGCCAGACGAGTTTATGATAACAGAATCACGTACGTCACTTCCGAATGTGCGTCATTTAGTAAAAATAGATCACTGTTTAAGAAAATAAATGCTCAAAGCCAATTGAATATTTACTCATTGAAGGCAAAAGAATAAACACACACACACACACACACACACACACACACACACATACACACATAAAAAGATGTATCTATTCTTACGGATTAAAAAAAAAATCAAAACGAAATAACCATAACCCTTCCCCCCCCTCCAAGCTTGACAAGTTTTCGGGTTGCCTCCCCCTTACACACACTCGTATACACACAATCTTCTCATCCTCTCTGTCTATCTATTTAATGTACATTTGTAAAAAAAAAAACACAACTCACAAATCCGCACTTTTGAATTATATTATTCATGTAATCAACATCACTTGAAGTTAAAAAAAAAATTAGCGTGAAATAATAATTATAAAAAGAAAGTTAACTTACCAGAACTGGATATAAATACAAATAAAACGACAATTACAAAAAAGTCTGGCATTCTTGTGAGTGTTACTCTGTCTGCGCTTAAACAACAGGCCACGTTGCCCCCTGTGAAAGTACCTGATGCACTTTACCTGTTTGTTTCTTCTTATAAACTGGCCACAGAGGATAGAAGCTAAATATAGACATTGCGGACATTAGAAGGAAATGTATTACTACATACCTAAAAGCAGAAAACGTTTACTGATCTAACAGTTTGCCGGATTAACCGCCCGCTCCCAATCACTTTTCACGACTTTTTCTTAATTCTTTCAATTTATGATCTTCCGTTGCTTTTGTTTACACATTTATCATTCACCCAAATTACATTGAAAATAAATACGTTTTTTTTTTAGTAATTCCACTTTCTTAAATTACCCGAAAGTAAAAATTAAATTTAAAAAAGGGAACTAACTGAATGTAAATTTATGGGCAATATTAATTGTAAATCTTTAAGTAAAATAATTTAAGCATTTAGCTAACGCTGTAAAAATACGTACATTTTCCCTTTTCTATTAATTTATCCAATGTTTCATCTAAACTCTAAAATTGATGTACAGTTAAGCTATCTGAAATGTTATTTATTTAATAAAAATGACCATAAAGAATCATCAAAAGCATTTTACCGCCTTAAAATGTCATCACGCACTCGCAACTAGTGTTGTTTTAGTCCCAGGTCATATTTTAGTTTCAGTTTTTATTGCGTTTTTTCTGTAATAATTTTCAGTTTTCGTCTAGTTTTAGTCTTGCTGCTAATTTTGGTTTTAGTTTTAGTTCTCGTTGACGAAAAGCCAACATTTTCGTTAACGAAGGTTTTAGTTTTAGTTTTCGTGAACGAAAGCAACACTATATTTTAGTTTCAGTTTTTATTGCGTTTTTTCTGTAATAATTTTCAGTTTTCGTCTAGTTTTAGTCTTGCTGCTAATTTTGGTTTTAGTTTTAGTTCTCGTTGACGAAAAGCCAACATTTTCGTTAACGAAGGTTTTAGTTTTAGTTTTCGTGAACGAAAGCAACACTATATTTTAGTTTCAGTTTTTATTGCGTTTTTTCTGTAATAATTTTCAGTTTTCGTCTAGTTTTAGTCTTGCTGCTAATTTTGGTTTTAGTTTTAGTTCTCGTTGACGAAAAGCCAACATTTTCGTTAACGAAGGTTTTAGTTTTAGTTTTCGTGAACGAAAGCAACACTACTCGCCACTTCATTAAATTTATTGAACGGGGGGGGGGGGGGGGATGATCGCGTCTACAAAAAAAAAGTTTCTTTAGATTTCCATCTATTTAAATGTTCGTAGCAATTAGGTCGTGGGCCCCCTACTAGTAGTATGCAGTCTTAATAACGGTATCCCCCCCCCACACACCCCGGGGCAATCCAGTGGGTTGAATGACTTGACATTAGATGAAAAAAAAAACAGGAGTGAACAAAATAAAATGGGCGTGGAGTCAGTGATCCGTGAAGTTTCCTGTAAGGATGAGATATATATGTGTGTACATGTATGTGTATGTTTACTATAAACCATATATGTGTGTACATGTATGTGTATGTTTACTATAAACCATATATGTGTGTACATGTATGTGTATGTTTACTATAAACCATATATGTGTGTACATGTATGTGTATGTTTACTATAAACCATATATGTGTGTACATGTATGTGTATGTTTACTATAAACCATATATGTGTGTACATGTATGTGTATGTTTACTATAAACCATATATGTGTGTACATGTGTGTGTATGTTTACTATAAACAATATAAGTCTGAACATGTGTGAGTATGTTTACTATAAACCATATATGTGTGTACATGTATGTGTATGTTTACTATAAACCATATATGTGTGTACATGTATGTGTATGTTTACTATAAACCATATATGTGTGTACATGTGTGTGTATGTTTACTATAAACCATATATGTGTGTACATGTATGTGTATGTTTACTATAAACCATATATGTGTGTACATGTATGTGTATGCTTACTATAAACCATATATGTGTGTACATGTGTGTGTATGTTTACTATAAACCATATATGTGTGTACATGTGTGTGTATGTTTACTATAAACCACTATGTGACTATTTTTTGTAGTGTTCTTTCATCCCCACCATAGACGATAGTGCAAATACCGAGGGGGGGGGGGCGGCACCACTGATGACATGGAGGAAACTTTCACCATGACCTGGAAATTTCCCTTTGGTTCTCTGCGAAGATATAGCCCCCCGGAACTCTCAGGTTGACAGACGAGCGCACTACCGTACGACCATCCGTCTGGAAGTAGTGATAGAAACAATGAATTTCAGCTAACCCGGAAGTGGTTGGTAAAATGAAATATTGTTTCTTACAATGTATTAAAGTCATGTAATGGGATATATATTATTATTTTTTTTCTCACTTAACGTAAATGTTTGTTATAGTCAATGAAATAGCTATGCGTTGTCATTCCTTCTGCTGATCCACCATAACCTGTGCACGCTGATTATCGTGGAGGCACCACAACAGATTATATATTATGGGCACCACAGGGACTGGTCGTAAATGTTTCGTTAGTCATGTGACCAAATGGAGTGACTGGGACATCCAACGTTAATTTCTATTCATCTCGTTTTGAGAGAGAGCCCCCCAAAAGTCTCTGCACAGGGCCCCCTGAAATTCTTAGAACGGCCCTGTTAGTAGGCTATGTTTATAATAGCCTAGTTATGGACTTATGTTCCCTGTAAGTGGGGGTACTTCGAATCACGGACTTACCCCCCCCAGAGGCCAACCAGACCAAACTTTCGGCAAAATCACTTGTTAAAATCCATTATTTATATATTTGTATTTTTTTAAACAAATTTTTCAATCTTTATTTTTTTATTTCTCACCCCCCCTGTTCGCCTCCCCCCCCCACAACCGATCTACACTATTGTTCTATTTTTTTGTTTTTTAACATTCTACAATTATATACACACACACACACACACACTCACCTTTTTTTGGCCTTTTTTTTAAATCGCTTTTTTCTTAGAATGTAATGTTTTTTGTAATCAACTTTAACCCACTTCCCATCACTCTATTTCTTTCTTTTTTTTATGTTTGATCTTGACGATTGACTTTATTATGGCAAAACAGAAAGATGTTTTTTTTTTAACTTAAATATCCCCTCCCCCAACCCCACCCCGCTTCCCCTTTTCACAAATTTACTGTTATTTTTCTCTGCAAAATTAGGTCTGTAACAATGATAGATTATTTCCTTGAACTTGGTGAAGTATTAAAAGAATGTGATGTGTGTGTGTGTGTTTATGCATAGGTAGCCTACAGTTTTAAATTGATCACAGAGTTATATTCCCTCCCCCCCCCCCCCCATTAACCTTGAACAACTAGCCAATTCAGTATAATTTCACCGCCTTTGAAGAGCCCACTCGAAATGACACGCTGTTGACGAAATATTTGACAAGGTTAGCCGCCGTATACAGCGGAAGAATGTTCAAGTACTTGAACATGATATTAAAATACAATAAATGTAAACAGTTCCGTTTAATATTCTTCCGCGCGTCAATCTTGCAGAAGTGAGTTGTCTGCCCTGATAACGTGACAGCCGAATTTATTTTTGAAAGATATTCAGGAAACAAACTTGCATTATTTTGTGAAAATCTTTATGGGTGAAAAAAAAAGCAGATTAAATTTCTATTTTAAGAGAATTGCGTTAAAATTTCTTTCCCCTGATTTTCGTTGTTATAATAAACAGATAAACTATCTGACGGGCTCAAAGAGACTAGGTGTCCGCTTGTAGATAAACTGAAGAGTAATATATATGACCTGTCGTAGTATAGGCTTTTAAAACAATAATTAACGATTATATAAATATAGTGATTAACACCACACCAGGGTTACTATTGTGGGTTTGTTTTCCTTCTGTAAGTTGTACATCTCTCACTCGTTTATTCATCAGTTCTGCAGCCTCTTATCATTCTATTATTGTATAATTAAATATAGACGTCTTCACAAACGGTAGAGCTACATATATAACAAATGCATTCGGGTTGCCGTAAAGATGGCAATTTTATTACACAACAAAGTCAAGCAACATCAAATACACAACAGCAATGGTAGTTACAGATTCCGTGATTTCACAAAGTCCAATACTGCTCTATTTAAACTCCTTTGCCCTATATACACTCGACCATATAGTCTTTTCTTTTGATGGGGGGGGGAAGGGGGGGGAATCCCCCCCCTTTTTAAATATAAAAATAATATTAGAGGGGGGAAATTGACTCCCCTTTTTTAATTTAAAAAAAAATGTCATAAAGTTGTTATTTGCCCCCCCCCCCCTGGAAAAATTCCTAGCGACGCCCATGCATATAGTAGACCTCTTCATACTACTACGTCTACTCTCTACGACTGTCTCAACACAACTCTCGTCTATACGCAATTGGTAAATAATACAACTATATCAACAGTAATCCTTAAATACAACAACATAATCGTCTAACCTACGCGTGCCTATCCCTCGCAGGATTGATGCAAGGGAAATAGCCCATTTATTAGAAGTTCGTCATAGTTGAACACGGTTATAGCCCTTATTTAGTAATACTACCACTCACTGGTAGCAGGCTTTTCAACTAGTTTAATACATAATAAATTAAAAAAAAAAATATTTCAAGCAAGGTATGGAATAAAATTTTTATTCAATAGGTACCAGTGTTAAGTAATTCAATTTTACTGTAATCACTATACATTATAAGTATTTATGTAATTGTAATAAAATAAAATTTACGTATTGTATACTTGGATATGTTAATGTTGAGTCACTGTAGTTTTTTTTTTTTACATCCTTAGAAGTTACATCAATCAAGGATTTAACATTATAAAACACAAATCATCAAGTGAAATTAAAATGATACTCAAGGCACAGTTAGTTTCCTGTTTTATCCATCCTAACTTTAATCCAGAAATAAATGACACATTTTAAAAAAAAAAATATTTTTTAGCTTAATATTCAAATTTGAGAATTTAATTTTACAAAAAAAAAAAATATATATTTACAAAAATTAAATTGGTCAGAAGTTGACACAGAAATTATATATAAACATTTACATTATTCCAGGTACAAAAATATTTCCACGAACAGTAGACAGCAATCTGGGCCAATGTACAGAAAAATAAATAATTTGTATTCACTTAATATCAAGCCTAAACCTTAGTGAAATGCATCCTATGAGATGTATTTATTATGTGTCGATAATAAAAATGTCAATAATTATATATATACAGAAACAGAATACTATAGAAAACATTATTCATATAAAAATTTATATCACAGAAAGAGCTTGTGACTAAATCACAGACTGAATGTGTTGTCAAAAAACATTACAAATAAAAACCATCAGTATCAATAATGTTAATCAGGTAAAAAAAAGTCCACAACTAAAGAAACTGCAAACGTAATCACATCAACAGACCGCACAAATTATTAGTACACAAAATTTACTATCACATAAATCATTATATTTTTTAGCAAAGAATAAAAATGCAAAAACCATTTTAAAAAAATTAATCAGTTCATGATTTCAAAGTAAATATACCTAGTTACTGATTAAATCACACAAAATAATAATGGCTCAGCAGAAATCAACTTTCCATGATTAATATCTAGTAAAAATTAATCAGTTAATTGTTTTATCACAGTCAAGGAGTAAAATGTAAACAAAAAAATGTAATACATTCTGCGACTCAACTTTTATAGTTGCATAAACAAAAACAGTAGCTGAATCAGACATAAAAATATATTTGATGCACAATAACAAATCATGAAAAAAAATAATTATTCATTTGAATGGTGAAAGCCAATAAAAAATCTGACATAACAGTTGTGTGAAGTAACTTGGATTCCCAATACAGCTGTTATTAATTTGGTGTTATGATGTCTCTACAGTATAAAAGCTTACGATCACAAGTTCACAATTTTAGCAAGTGAGTCATAATTCATCCTTCTTTAGTCATCCTTCTGACACAAACAGGCACAGCTACGTTTCACTCAGTGCTGGACAGGTTTCTTTGTTGGTAGCCAGATGGCCAGCACAAAGTTAGTGGAGTGACCAGTGGTGGACAGCACACCTTTACTCACTTGATCTTGTAATCTGGACACTTGTACCATTTGGTTGCCTCATCAATATCATTCATGCGTTTGGGATGCAGCCAAATGATTGGGACAGCCTCATTTAGAATTTTAGGCAACTGTTCCTCGAGACAACCCCTAAAAAATATATTGTTGATGGTATTAGCACATGCTTAGCAACTATGATTTTTTGTTTATATTAACCAAATTGAAAACAATAGCTTTTAAAAATCTAAATAGTTAATGCAAAGTATTGGTAAAGAAAATTAAAGTTTTACATAATGAAATAAGAAACATGTTAATCATAATCAAAGTAATATTAAGACTTCAATATAATATTCTAAACTTAGTAGCATATTTGCAACACTAAAACAAAAGTTAATTCAGTTAATTATGCATCTGATATACAAACCCCTTTCTTAAATATTAAATTTATTAAAATTTATTTTAAAATATTTTAAAAAAATTAAAAATTTTTATATTAAAAAAATTATTTCTCTTAAATTAATAAAATTGTTAAAAATCTAAATAAAAATAAATTAATATTAAACAAAAACTCCTAATTTAACTTATACTTTAATAAATAAAAAACTTATATTTATTTAATTTTTAAAAATAATATAGATATTCCACAAAGAAGGTTATAAAAAGTGTAAAAAAAAAACCCCTAGGAGCCCGAAGCCCGGCCTGGGAGGCCTACGGAAAGATTTATAAGCAAAAAAAAAAAAAGGTAGATAAGGAAAAATTCTCTTCTTCCTTTTTCTTTGCTCTACACCCATTAGGCCCGCGCCAATACTTCTCCACTTTTCCCATCCAGGGTCTTCTTCCTCCACTCTCTCACTCCTAGGCTAAGGTCTTTCTCCACTCTCCAACCATCTGCTTCTGGCCGCTTGGCTTTTTATTTTAAAATAAATAAAAAAGAAGGCCCCTTTTACGGCCGAGAGGAGAAGGAAAAAAATTTTCAAACCTAAAAAGGTTGTGGTGGGGGGAGACGAAAAAAAAAGGAAAAGTTTTCTAAAACAACTGGCTAGCAAATGGGGAAGTAAATTGTGTTAATTAAATAAAATAGAATGATTATTTTTAAAAGTTTGACTTTATTCAATTAAAGATGTGAATTTGTTTATTTTGATTCTAGTTTGCAAAAATTTAATAAAATTATTGAACATTGGAAAAAAAAAAATCTTACTGATTTTTGTCCCATCGTGCACCATCAAGGAAAAGTCCATAAATATAGGCACCGTCTTCTGGAGCTTTAGACATTCTGTCTTGACTCAAAACCTGCCATACACAAATGAGAAAACAAAGACATTTTTCAACATTCACTAACTACACACAATTACTAATACTTATTTTACATTCTCATTTAAATTGTAGTACATTATATATTTTTTTTATATTCAAGTTATCTCTTAATGCTTTAGTGATTCAGTAAACAATGTTGGTAACAATTTTGTTGTGCTGTATTTATATTCCAAACATTGCTGAGAATGCTATGGACACAGAGGCTTTAAAAAGGACTTAGGCTGTTGGTTGGCATCTCTGAGGGGGGGTGGGGCTCATTACCTTGCATTATGCTTATAGGAGTGGATTGACCAGGTTATGTAACTATGCACCTTGCTTATAGGAATGGATCAACCAGGCCAGAGGCTACTGGCATCTCTGGGGGAGGGGGGGGGGTCAAAACGTTGCACCAGGCTTAAGGGCTGAAAATAAAAAGTGCAACAAAAACACAATCCCTCACCTCAAAATCAAAACCTAGCTTGTCAATGGGTATGGTGTACTTCCTGGCAAAATTCTGCATGACACCAGTGAGGAAAGCTTGAGTGAAGAAGAAACCAGACACCCAAAAGTCTTCAGGTTTCCCATGGTCATACCATTGCTGTAAGTTAATGAACAGAATCATTCAAATAAAATGAAAAAATTGAGCCCTTTTCCTTGGAAAAATTGAAAGGCTTTAAATGGTAGACAAATGTGAATCAAATAACATTAAGTAAAGTAAAAATGCTTTTTTTTTTCTTTTTTTAATAAGGGTATGACATTTTTAAAATAATATAAATTACTTAGATAAAAAAATGAACATGTAGATGATACCTGCAAGAACTTAAGTCTGTCCAAGAAATCATTGATGTAGCTACCCAGAGGCTTTAGAGATGGATAAGAATGCTTTGTCCACATGACTGGCTGTTTGCCTATGAGAAGACTTCCTGCCAATGCTTCCAACTCAGCTGACATGACTACGAGACCTTTGATGGCTTTTTGAATATTCTGAAGACTTGAGCGAATAATGACAAGAAGTCTGAAAAGAAAACAAGACACGATAAAAACTGAATTTTTTAAGTTTTTTAAAACTAACCCTTTTCTAAAATAGATATATTTTAATATTTTGCATGTGGTGTGTACCACTGCTTTGACCTACCATTAAGAGGTAATCAATCACGTGCAAGCATAGATCTCGATCTCAAACATGTTGTGTTATTGATGCAAGGGTAGTAGCCTATTTATTAGTACCGATCATCATAGTTAAGCATACTTAATTATATTCCCTTAATTAGTTATGAGAATTTTTTTGACTCAAACTTGTTAAAAAAATCATGAATCATGCATTCAGATGTCTTTTTGTGGTTTAAAAATACAATTATGAGCATCGCTAAATTTTTTGTTTGATTTCTTAAATAAAATCTCACTTGTTAAATCTCTCCATCTCCTGCACTAGGACAGTGTTCATACTTTCTGAATATGTGACTGGATACTTCTTGATCGCCTTTTCAATGTCATAATCCAGGGGTAACTAGTGATTATAAGTAAAAATATTTTATTCGTTTTTAATAAATATTTCTTCATAAAGATCTTGTTTTTGATATTCAAAATACCATTTCTATAAGTCTTCAAACACCAACCAAAAGCGTATTTGTTAATTGAATTCTATCACCATAAACAAGAAATATTGATTTTTTAAATTATTGTCATTGATTTTTTTAAATCTTCTTTAGGATCCACTATATAATCAACTCTTATTTGGAGAAACTGTTAAAGAGATAAAATCATAAGATTAAAAAAAAGCCAAAAGTTTTTTCACTTTCATTTTAAATAAAATGTAGGTCATTTAAAAGGGGCTTTTCTATAACCATTCATTTAAAAATAATTACCTTTGATAGAATATCAGCTGCAATGTCAGCCAAAGCCTCATCAGTGCTGCCACTGCCACTTCCTTGACCTCCAATTGTGAGAAGAACTGAATCAAACAAGAGCCTGACTTCCTGCAGTTCTCTGGAGATATCCACATTTTCATGCATGCCGAAGATTTCTGGGTGTTGCGTGGGTGGGAGGTTCTATTTATAGACATAGAAATGACATTCAGTTTTTTTTTTAAAACCGAATAAAAAAAAATTGTAAAAAGATATTAAAACCCACTCAAAAGAAACCAATCATTTCATGGTTTGACAGACAAGAATTGAAACATAGCCTGAAATATTTATTACTTGAGAGCTAGTCATTCCAAGGCTTTAAAAAAAAAAGGGACAAACATTGTATAATTGTTGGATGATTAAAAATGTTTTAATAGATGATATATGTTGAAAAGTAAAATGTACATTTTTAATGTTTTCTAAAATAACTTATTCAGTATAGTTGAGTATAATGGATAGTCCAATGCTAATAGAAGTTTCAAAGAATTATTTTTGTGTCACATTTTTCCATTAGGCAACAGGTAGTTCTTTTTCAAATATAGTTTTTAATTATCCAAATCAGTGTAGCTTCTCTTACCCAGTTAGATATTAAGACAAATGTACAAGGTTAAACCGAGAACAAATTAATATTATACCTTGATGAACTCCACAGCTTCAGTGTAACCACTCTTTGTTGGACAGTGATAGTTGCCACTGGGGGAAAACTTATACTTCTGGTCAGTGACAATTGCAGAATTGAAGAAATCTCCCAAGATTGTCAGAAGGCAGCGTCGGTCCCAGTCATCAGTCACTCTGCCACCATAGTTGCATTCACCAGTCATGTAAGTGATGGCATCAAATGGAACATCATCATACTCATTTATAAACATCTTTAAGTCAGACAGAAAAAGATTTAAAATTAATTCAGTTTTACACATGTAAAAATGTAAATGCCGTAGTGTTTTAAAAGCTAGGAAAATGTGCATCTGCTTAGCCAAGATTTGGATTAGTACTGCTCTGAACTATTACACACAGAGCTCTCCATTTAAAATTGAGATCATGAGACAAACATTTTCAAATAAATTAATTTACACATGATTTAACTCTAGAATGATCACCTCAAATAATGTTCGTTTAACTTAGATAAATTTTAGAACTGATTATTTTTCGAGCAGATTGTACATAATAATTATACTCACAAAAAAAAAGGAAATGAATTTTAAAAAATAAAAATAAACTGCAAATAATGGCAGCTAAGAAATTTTTAGAAATGTTTTGAATAAATCTTGATAGCACACTGATAGATATAAGGTTAACAACACTCTCATCACTGAATAGATTTGAGTTATATTTAAGGACATTTACCTGAAGCTGACGCACTGAGATTCTCAAATCTGATTCATTGAATCCATAAGGAATGTTCCATCCCATTGGACCAAATTTTCTTCTCTCTTGAACTAGTGCATGGAAGAAACACAGACCAAACAGAAGTTTCTCAAAACTCTGCAGAGAAAAAAAAACTATTTTAATTACACAAATATAAAAGCAAACAAAAAAAAAATGTCAAGCCAATCAGAAGATAATATAAAATTATTTACTCAAATTTTGATTAAACAAAAAAAAAGTTAACTCATTAATGTATACCAGTGTAGTATTCATGGGCAGTTCTATTAAATCATTTATGAGCAAATTAAGCTTTTAAATGAAGCTAAAAATTATCCGTTTTTTTATCTGTGTCAAATATATATATATATATATTTACACTAAAAGTTATGGCATGTAGCCTAATTAAAAGATAATTATTTCAATTGTGGCCATGACAATACAAAGGCAATGAGAAGATGGAACTTTGCCATGCTGCCTGTACTTTGTTCAAAGTTATCTGGACCTCATTAAATCTTCACCACACAACAACTTCATATATATATATATATATATATATATATATATATATATATATATATATATAAATATATATATATATATATATATATATATATAAAACTTAAGTAACTTCACAACAAAGAGTGAAAAAAATTTAAACACATTATTTGGCATTTACCTGCTCTTTCCCCTTACATCCTTTGAAGAAAGACTCATCACTGATGGGGTCATTTAAATAACTCTGTAAGAGATTCTGACGAAGTCCAGTGGGAGGTTCATTGGTCATTTTGACACCATTTTGTAGAACTGTCTGAGGAACTGTGAACATTAAAACAAAAGGAACTTTTAAAATAAATTATAGTTTATGTATGTAAAAAAAAGCCAAATAAAGAATATTTGAAATATGGTTGAAAATATTATATGTGAAAACACAAATAGAAAAACATAATGCTTTATAAAAAATTAAACCGTAAATAAGGATTTCAGTTAAATTTCCTTAAGACATTTTTTTATGCTAGACGACAGATTCATGGCTTAAAGTAGATGCACATGTATTATGTTCAATGATTATTTCTTTTTGCATTCTAGATATACTTAAAATGTTAATTCATGCTACAAAATGATGACGACCAAGAGCTTACATTTATTGTAACTCATCCGTAACTTTATGTTATATGCAATGGATAGAATAAACCTAATTCTTTGTATTCATTATTATTCAGAAAGCTTTGATTTGGCAAACATGTAGATACATGATTTTAATAATTATAAGTCCATGCATTTACATTTTATACAACGGTTAAAGTTGACTTAATAATGGCAAAATTAATAAATTACATCTCTGGTGCATTAAAGTGTGAAATTGTGAAGATTTTGCTTTAGTCTTATATAGACAAGCCTAATTAAGCTAATTTGTGCAAAAACAATAGCAAGTTTAATTAAAAAACTAAAAAGTATAAAATAAAATAATTAAAAGCATGGGTGATTTGAACTCAATATTTTTTTATTTTGGTGATAAGCAGTAATAAATAAATAATTTACCTATCTAGTTGGGTATGTAATTAATAGTCAGTAATGACATTTTATATAAATATATGTATTTGCATGATAAAATGAATTTACTTTTTAGTGCATTTTAATAAAAGCTTATTTTCAAAACTTTTTATATCAATAAATATAAGAATGTATATTTTATTAACCCTAGTTTCTCTAAAAGTTTGTCTTTTAGACCTTAGTACAAAATTATGTGAAACATTGGGGTAAATATTTTGGTGAGGAAAGCATTACCTTAGGGGATGGATAACTGGTTAACCAAAGTCTGAAGGAGGCATTAGTTGTTTCTGGGGTAAATTCTTCACAGATTTTTTCCAAAGAATTCATCCACGAAACAGCCAAATGGCAATTTTGTAACAGGACCCAAGTACCGTCTTCTTTAGCTATCTTTATCATCTTGGCAGCAATGGGACCCTGAAAAATAATTCATAGACTTTACTACACGTATATGGCTGATTTTTTTTCAGACTTGACGAAATGTTTTACAATAATAATACCTGTCCTTGACCCAATGATATTGAATTAAATTTGTTTCCTCCAAACCCCTTATCCTCTGCATATTTTAAAAGACTCATAGTTGGATCTGCTCCAGGGGAGAGAACAAAGATTAAAGGAGTACAGCAATTAGAATCAACATAGCTTTTGGCCAAGTCAAAGGGTGGTGGCTCAACAAATTTCTTGCCAAGCTTTTCCATGACAAATTCTGTGATAGCAAGCCCAATCTGAAAAAAAAAAATATATTTCAATTAAAAAACATACACTTTTTTTTTCTAAAATTGAATAAATTATACAGAGCCTTAATAAAACAAAACATAATAATATGCTTTTTTTAATCATGTTTAGCTTATGTTAAATAAAAAGAATTGCTGTCACAAGTAAATTACTAAGCTTTATTCAAAGTATAATAATTGCTTTTTGAAGTTTCTAGAACTAATTTTAATTCACCACATCTGATTAAAGTTTAATTTTTAGCTCATGGTTAGTTAATCTCAAGAGAAACTCACCTTCAATTTGAAATCATTAATGTTAAAAAGAAATTTCAAAAAGAAAAATGAAGCTTTTAAAATATCAGGGCTAGCTTTGCTTTACCTTGTCAGGTCTTATGGTTCTAAGCACAATCATCTTTTGAAAATCATTTAGCTTTTCGTTCCAAGGTTCTGGTAAAGTCACTTTGTGAGGTTCTTTTTCATTGTAAAATATTTTCCATGTCTCAATGTTTTTGATAAAGTCTTCTCTATGAAATGATAATGAATTAATGTGTCAAAATTTTGTTTATGAATAAAGTATGCTCTACATAACCTAGTGGTATGAAATGATAAAGTTTGCCTTCATAATAAAGAGAAACATGTTGTATGAAAACTGTATAAGATTCTATAGCATTGTATTGTAATGCTTGTGCAGATCTTTATGAACATTTTAAGTAAATGTTTAAAAAAATAACAGAGTAAGAAATCAAACAAAGTACATGTAATATTACTTATTCAAAGAAAATTTTATTTAGTAGCAAACATTTGTTCTTTTTTCCTAACCTGAAACCTTTAAAGTTTTTTGAGATCACTCATACGACAGATTTCATCCCAACATTTGTCATTCAGCTGTACAGCTCCAGTGGTTAGCCACTTTGTTCTCCAAACCGATTCCTCCAGTTAAAAAAAAACGTAAACTCTTCTGTATTCAAATCTTTCTTAGCCCTAAAAATAAGTGATAAAGAAATATTTAACTGGAGTTAAATAAAGAAAAGAAATTTCAAAGTTACACAAAACAAAAAATATCCAGTAACATGATCATTAAAAATAATAATATAATTTAATTTCTGCTTTTTAAATCAAAATAAAAGTCTTTATTTAAAATATTAAAAATCCAGCTGTTAATTAATAATTAAATAAATAAATATAATAAATAATAATGATAGTAATTATTTAATGTAATGCAACAAGTAAAGGTGGGCAAATGCATAAAAAAATTTCTTAAAATCATAATACACACAGAAAAAAATCAACCTGATATGTTTATCTGATCATAAGAAAATTTGACAGTGCTTTACGGAAAAAAAAATATTTTATAAGTGCTGTTATCAAAGTAGCTAAAATTTAAACAAAAGAACAGAAGAGCATTTTATGAGAAACAATCAGGAGTAAAAATCATTCTCTGGATTAAGTGACTATGAAATCTAAAACACAGAATATAGTAAAATTGAAGTTTGTGTGCATATGATACATACATCTAATTTTTTAATTAAATTTTTATGTAAGTAAGCATTCGGTAAAACAATAACAGTCAAACATTAGTTTCACACCACAGCATGACTAGCCTCTATAAATGGAATGGGTTATTGTTGTTATTATTAGCTTTATTAAACTCAGGGTTTTCATTGGGCCTAGACAAAGTTCCTAAATCTACTGAGCTTAAAATAGATAGGGGAAATTTGATGCAGCTGGACACAATCCCCTAGTATTGCAGCGACTATACAGAGAAGGAAAGGTTACTTCACCTGACACAGAGTGTGCTCAAATCTTTACTTTACCAAGCATCTATGGTCAGGTATTATTTATGTGATTCCATTAAAAAACATAACAGCAAGAAACTAAACAAGTGATGAAAGTATAGGTCTATACAAAACAAACTTTTTTTTTTAACAGAGTTCTTTTTCAATGGCTTAATTTAACATTTAATACACATGCCAGAAGTATTGCTTTTAATGAACCCACCAATTGAACATTACAAAAAAATGACTGCAATATAAGGCATGCAGAACATGCAGAATGAAGGGTTAAAACACAATTAACTGGCTAAGTGATATAAAAATAGTACAGTAAAACTTTGGTTTATAAAATTCATGTCCTTCACTGTTAATGATCTCAATCATTAAAAATCAGTGAGTACATGCAAGATGTTTTACAGTGTAGGTTTTTAATCCCAAAAAAAAAAAGTTTCATTATCTGAACTGGATTATGGGAACTGGATTTTCTTTATGGTTTGAGGGGCTTGTGAACCAATGTTTTACTGCATGAATGAAAACGTCATACAAAAAAAAAAACATAAGTATTTTTTTTATATACACACACAAATTTATTTTTCATTCAAATTCACACAGCATTCTTATAAGTAACTGCTGTTTCTTAAGTATCTCGGTTTACAAAAAAATGAATTTACTTTATCAGACTTAGTACTTTATAAAGATAAAAAACAATTACTTTACAATGTAAAATCTGAATGATAAACAGCCAGTAAAATAAGTTTTATTTCCTTGGATCAATTAAAATTTCAATCAGTTTTCTAAAACAAAGTTAATAAATTATCTTTCTTTTTAAACATTTCAAGCAGAACAAATATGATTGAAGTCAAATATATTGATCCTTAGGAAACGGCAGTTAAAATTTTATAATTGAAATCTAGGCTAACAACCTGCAATAAAAATGTCTACATTTATTTAGGTATGGATCAATGAAAAAATATTGAAACGTATAAAACTGATATTCTAAAAGTACTACAAAGATAAATTAATATCAATAGCTTCTTAATAAGGGTGAGAAATTTTTATTTTTTTTATTTTTATTGCAGATTGAAACATATAGCTAGCTACTTTTGTTATCCACACGCTGATGAGTCAGTCAGACCATACTTACAACAAGATGTTGGAACAAAGGACGAAAGAAAAGAGCAATTTGTCTTTCTCAAACAGAGAGCGACAAATATTGCAGTACAGATTATATGTAAAATGGTCAGACAAGTACCGAAGTCGCTTCTCCACAATTTTGGACTTGTTACTAGAAAAAAAAATTGGTAAAAAAAGAAAAATAGGGAATGAATTAATTTTTGCTAATGATTTCCTCAATCATTATTGGTTTGAAACTCATCTTGTGATCAAAGGCAATTTTACTGCTGTATCTGAAAAGCAAGTTAAATAATTAAGCTGTACAGTTTCTTGAGGAGAAACGTATGATGGTATTCAAGTGACTCTGTGGAAATAAAATTTGATCAGACAAGTTGAATAGACAAAATAATTTTATATGTCACTTACAACTGTAAATTGGCACACAGGATGAACGAAAAGACAAGTTTGTGCTTGGCCAAAAGTGACCGGGCAACATTGTCATACAGCAGGAGAGTGAAATGATCACTCAGATAGCGCAGCCGGCGCTCAATTATCTTTGATTTATTACTGTGAATAAAGCAAATATTTAGGTCAAACCACAATTCTAATTTTTTTAAAAATTAATTTCTTTTGCCCAACAATGCCAATGTTTTATTTCCATTTTCTAAAAAGTTTATTGCCCTCTATGAAAAATATCTATGCGATGAATGAGTGTTAGAAATAACTCTTTATCTGTTAATTCTAATTTTACATTCACTTGGAATTATATTATTACTTCACCAAATAGAAAAATATTTACTGTGACATAAGTAATACAAATCTCAAGTAAATTGAAAATATTTCATTCTGAAGATAATCAAATATAATTTCTCTATAAGAAAACAGAAATTTTGAGTAACATAATAAGATAAACATGTAAAATAATTATATATTATTAACTAGAAAAACAAGTTGATTCTTCTAAACTACATTGACCAAAAACAGCCAATGGGCTACTTACCTATATAATTTAATTTATAAAAAACTTTAAAAAAAGATAAAATACAACCACAATGCTATCATAATGTATTTTTAACTTATTGTAGTAATCACTCAAAAAGAAAATGACCTGATTTAATATGAGATACACAGATACATTTTTTGCACATAACACTTAAGTATTTAATAGAGGATACATTTATTTTCACATGAACAGTTTTAGCATAATTATTATAGGTTCTATTTTGATATATGCTCTCAAATGTACAATTAGAGTAACCTACCTGTCTTGAATGCTCATGATGAACAAATTAACAAACCAGGTTAGAGAGTATTGGTACATGGGGTCAATGTTTGGTAGGTCAGTTATGGAGAAAAACAAAGTGGATGAATGCTTAGCAATGGGTCTGTAACCAACTCTGGAAGATTCAATTTTCTTTTCTGTCTCCTCCGCAATCTGTTGAAGCAAAAAAATTCAAGTAATAATGCTTTTTATATCTGTTAATTAATAATCAGTTCTTGCCTTTCATTATTAAGTCACTCTATAAACTAAAAAAAATGCTGCCAACTTGCTTGACTATGATGCATCATTAACTATGAATAAGGTGGATTTCAAAAGATGGTAGGATGGAAACATTAAATTATTTCTGTATTCTTTATAAACAAAAGAATACTGCTACCAAAAAAAAAATAGACAAAGAAAAATTTTACAGACTCATTAAGGCAGTAAACATTAAAAAATTTAAGCATAAGAATATATCATAATCATAAAAATATACCCTTCATAAAGGTCCTTTTACATTTATTACAGTATGTAATAATTCTTTATAATGAAAACATAAGGTAAAAAAAAATTAATTAATAAAGCAAATATTTTTTTTTAATTTGCAGCAAAGAGCTTTCCTTTTACTTTAAAAATATTTTTCCCCCTCTCTTTTTATGGTCATTGTGAGCTATCATTTGTCTAGCGTAAAAAATATGAAGCAACAAATTAAACAAAGAAATGTACCTTTTGTTTCTTGGAGATCTCATCAGATAAAACTTTAGAAGAATCCAAAACCCGAATAGCTTCACTCATCTTTCTAAAATCGCTACTCTTGCGGAAGAAGACAAGGTGCAAGATTTTGTCCTCAATACCTTAAATCGTTTCTTGTTGGTG
>JAGDYQ010000065.1:2460311-2641457 GCA_021962125.1 Bulinus truncatus | reverse complement strand
GGTATCCTAAATGTGCGACCAGTTCCTCTTTGCGGCTTTTTATTCACCTTCATTTGTTTTAATCCTGTATGATTACAAACATTTCAACCTACATGGAACCAAGCTCTTTAATTGAATCACATTTTCAACCTGTTCATTTTTTTTTTTGCAACTCTTGAAAATCTCAAAACTGTCACACCTGACATCTGTTATTGCATTAATTTGTCTATGGAGTCAAGAACACTTCGCTGAATTTTCTGATTGCTTCAGTTTAGCAGTCCCCAACCTTTTGGATATCTCTGATGACTAAATTTTTTAGCACCCTCCCCATTGGCAACTAAATTCTTAAGGTTTTACTTACCAAAATACTTGTACGTCTGTATCTTAAAATAAAAATTGGGACTTATCTTCAGTAATCATTTTCGCTCAAGCACTGTATTACTTTTGTATATATATATCCATGATTTGAACAATGTCCAACTTAATCTGCGTACATACAAATTTTTTTCTTGTTTTTCATGGACCAGTTGTTCAGGTGACAAGTTTGGTATTTCTCTTGTTATACTTATTACGAACGCCAGTGTAATGAATTATGAATTATTCAGTACAGCGAATTTTTTTTTTGCCCCTTCCCCTTTGTTTATATACTATCTGTTAAAAAGTGTCGTTGTAACGAATTTCTTGTTTTCAGTATTGCGAAAAAAATAGCCCCTTTGTAGATATAAAATTCCTCCCTTGCCAAAAAAAATTTTTTTTTTTATTGGTAAATTTCTAAAACACAAGTCAACTTGAGCTTAACGACATTCACATTTACTAGATAATGGGAGGGGGGGAGTGTGAGAGGAGTAAGATGTTATGTAACCTTCAACCTCTACTGGTGATGATGGTAAAAATTAATTCCACCATGTGCAGTACTGAGTCAAGCGTTGACATGGGACGGTGGGGAGGGGGGAGAGCGAGAGGCAGCGACACAATTACGAGAGGCAGCGACACAATTACGTAACAACGAACTGGAGGGGGGAGTGGGGCGTCGGTGGCTGTTATGAACGGGGATGGGTGAGAGGAGAAGCATTTTAGCAATGGTAGAAAGGGGAGGAGGTGGAGAGAGATAAGATGTCAGCCACCTGTAGTAGAGAACTTCACACATAGGGATTAATTAAAAAATCAATAAACTAGTGTTATGTTTGTGTGCGAGGGAGGGTGCGGTAATGAGAAAGAAGCAAGACACTTTTTTGGGAGGTATGAGAAAGACATAATGGATTTGATGTGTATGGTGGTTATAAGCAAGTAATTAAGCGTAGCATTTCTCAACTACCCAGCCAGACAATGTTCTTTCGAACATCAACAGTACCAAACTGCAGTTGAAAAAATGACAGTTTTAGTAAAAAGCAATGTCATTGTTGTGGGTAGGGGCTTGATTAATGCTTAGGGTCGCATTTTGCGAATATGGCTATTAACAATATTGTTTAGAATAATGGCAACCTATAGTTTGGGGTAAAGACTTGATGGACAGAAGACTGCATTCTGGTTGTTGGGGAATATTTAGAGCGATCTTTTGTGCTTGAGAGTGTTCAGAAGAAAATTAAAGACTTTTTCAAGTGACTTCTGTGTGTTTGTATTATTTGACCTTTTCTTATTATAATAAAATTGAATCCAGTTTAAAAAAAATTTAATTATTTAATAAATGAGCCGTAATGGGCACATGGCACAGGTTTCTTTTTAAATCAAGGGAAGTAATTAATGTTGAATAACTGTTGCACAAATAAATGAGTTATGTCCCTTAGTTCAATGACGGCGGTATGTATTAAAAACAGAAAATGTCGTGGGGGGGGGGACCTCCCCCCCACCATTTCAGTGTAACAAATTTCCAGTATTACGAACGAATTCCGAGTCCCCGTGAATTTCGTTATAGCGACATTTCACTGTATAATTAACTGCACTTTTTCTTTTTTTACAGTATATGTTTAGTAGGTTTTGGAATTCAATTTTTTTATATCAATCTTTCTTTACTTGCGAGATATTTCTTCCACTCTCTCTGAAATATAATTTATTAAAGGTATTTTTTAATTCATTTATGTATTTTAAAAGTTGTCATTGTTCTTTCTGCTACATGTATATTATAATCTCCTTTCCTCTTATAGAAAGTCTTTTCATTTGGTAATTCAAAGAAACATTGTTAATTGATAGGAAACATTTTATATGGACCAGTCAGGTTGCATCAGGGCCTGTTTTACACCTTTGTCCTGGGCCCCAACAGATATGGGGGCCTGATAGTGAACATTTAGGCCAAAAGACGGTTATAACAGTCAAGGGCTGTGGTTACCTGTTGTGGTGCCCTGTTATAGCAGTCAAGGGCTGTGGTTACCTGTTGTGGTGCCCTGTTCGAATTTTTTTTTGGGCCCTTTTCCAGATATGACATATTCTGCACAACCATACTTAGCTCAGTGCTCCCTATTCCCTTTGGAATTAAAACTTTAAAAAATTCTTGAATTAAAAATCTGAAATTTTATTACTTTTATAATATGTATGCCTTTCATGTATGTATCATTTGTCTCATATAGTTATCTGTGGCACCTCCATCTTACTGCTGTGTTTGCCTGGAGACTTTAAGACAAATCTCAGTTACCTTCAAAATCTAAACCTGCCCCCTGCAGTAATCTATGGATTAAAGTACATCTTTGCTTTCCCAGTGACGTACCATTTTCTCAATGGATTAAGACACCTTGTAAGTAATCAAAATTTAATTTGGTAATTTAGAAAAATGTCCATTTCTGCATGTGGCTTGAATCTTTATTAAAACTTTATTTTTGTTAAATGTTTGATTACAATTTATGTCATACCCAGTGTCTTAGAAAATTGAATGTCAAAGTTATGTGAAATATTAAAAATATCTCTTAAATACTTGAAAAATGATTAACGACATTTTTTGCCTCAATGGTCTATCTGTTAGTGCATCTGCCAATTAGCTTTGATATTTTTTTCTGATGCTTTTTTAAATGTCATTATATTGGAATTAATATGAAATTTGTTGAATATTATTTTATTTTTTTTTGAATCAACAAGTAATGATTTTGATTTTAGTCTTTTTACTAATCATTAATTGATTTTTTGGTTGTATTAGCCGAGTAGCAGCAATTTCTGTGTCACAGACACATGATGATTGAAATGTTTAAAATTTTATTTGATTTTCAATTTACTGGATGATTAAACAAATTGCCAATATTTAATTTCTGTGAGGTATTATTTTAATTGTTCATTTCTACCAGTCGTCATATGGATTAGATATTAACTTAACACAGTCTGAATAAAAAGAATGCTTTAAGATGTTTTTAAATCATTCTGGAAAACGTGCAAAATTAGAACCAAAAAAGAATTCCACAACTGGATTTATCTAGTCTTTATTTTTTTTTTGTGGTTTCTTTTTGATACTTAGATTTTAGTAAGATTTATACTGACAGACGCTGGTACATTTTTCATCTTCATGTTACCTGTGACTGTTTTTATCATTATTGCTATGATGAAATCATTTTTTTTTTTAAATTATTATTTTTTTTTTATGTTGTAATATCTTCTAATTTTTTAAAAATCATTTTTAGGCCTGGGATGCTGGCTATGGATTTGGTCTGAAGACACTTTACAAATCTGCCTACTTTGTGATGGCTTTGACAGCTGTGGTATCCACATATTTTGTATTTGGCATCAAGCCGTCTGCATTGTAGTCTTTTAGAATTCATTGCAAAACGTTTTTCTTAAAAAAAAAATTTTAACTTCTTTGAAGTACACAATTTGAATAAGACTTCAATATTATTTTCTTTAAGTATGATTAATTGTTTATCCTGTATATGAAATAAATAAAATGTCACCTCCATTAAAGATTTTGTATCTTAAATATAGCATCTGTTTAACAGAATCTCCAAGTATGTATTTCTAAATCAGCCAGATGAAGATCAAAGATCTGAGTCTTAGTCAAAAGCAATCGTGATTATGTCTAAAATATTAACATGTATAGATAGGTATATTATAAAGCTTAAGCTAAATAGGTCGCTGATATTAACAGAAATGCTCAACTTCTGTTGTATCTTGTAGTTGTGAATAACTTTTTTTTTTTTTTCATTTTGAATAAAATGCTGTTGTAGGAAAAAAATTAAAACAACTCAATCTGAATAACGTTCTTTTTGTCTAGTTGTATAATATTATTATTATTATTAAAAGTCTCTGTTTCCTAATTATTACATTGGAAATAAACAAGAGGCTAAACACATACATTGTGTTTGTTTTTATTATTTCTATTACTTCTATATTTATGCACTATTTATGGTTGGGGGTTGTCAAAATGCTTGTGTGGAGAGGCCAAACTCCCATCGGGCGCCTCCCCAGGTGGCGGATAGGGGAAAGCTCGCCAGATATGGTGAGTGCCGATGAAATACAATTCTCGGGGCGGACCAAAGCAGGCCACTACTGCCTTGTAGTTAGTGGAGGGATCCACAAAGGCTAAGGGACCTAACCTTAAACAAAGGCAGCTACCCACAAGGCTGTGAAGGGCAACACCCTAGTGGTTGTGCACAGGGCTAACTACCCAGTCATGTAAAAAAACACTAGTTACGAAAGCCAATCAACAATTCAAAAACCGGACTGATTCAAATGGAAACCGACCTTCGCATGATCACGGACATGATTACTGGCTAGCGACTTGGAACGTGTTAAGCCTATACAGAGCAGGAGCCCTAACCCGCCTCACTGAACAGCTTAGAAAATACAAAATAAAAATAGCAGCACTCCAAGAAATCAGATGGAAAAATTCAGACATACTAAAAACAACAGAGTATACCATCTTTTATAGTGGAAACACCACAAATACATTAGGAACAGGTTTTGCTGTCAGGAAAAACATCCTCAATCAAATAATTGGCTTTAAACCAACCAATGAAAGATTGTGCAGCCTCAGGATTCGTGTCAAAATGTTCAATATGACCCTAATATGTGCCCATGCACCCACTGAAGATTCAGAAGGGAATACCAAAGAGGAATTCTATGATGCCCTAGAAAGGTTATATGAAGAAGCACCTAGACATGATATCAAATTAGTGTTAGGAGACTTCAACGCTAAGATTGGCAAAGAAACAGTATACAGACAGACAATTGGAAGCTACAGTCTACATGAAGAAAGCAAGGATAATGGAACGCGTCTAATTGATTTTACATCTGGCAAAGGCATGACCATTAGTAGCACTAAGTTTCCACACAAAAGAATACACAAAGAAACATGGTGACAAGAAATCAAATAGATCATGTGCTAATAGACAGGCGACATGGTTCAGATATTCAAGATGTCAGAAGCTTCAGAGGAGCAGATGCCGACACAGACCACATGTTAGTCAAAATAAAGTATAGACAAAAAATAAGTATCTTTCACAACACAAAAGCAAAGATAACAAACCAATTTGACTGTGAAAAACTAATAAAAGAGCCACAAACAAAAGAAAAATATGCACAAGAAATTAAAAGCAAACTAGAAACACTAGATATAGATAATACTGAAAATCTAAATAGCCACTGGGAAAAGATTAAACAAACCATAAAAAACACAGCGGAAAGTGTCACAGGGTACAAGCAAAAGAAGAAAAGAGCTGAATGGTATGACGATGAATGCAAAAAAGAAGTGGAAGAACGAAACAAATTGAGGATAATAATGCTACAAAAAGCAACAAGAAAGTCAACTCACGCATACACTGAGGCTAGAAGGAAGGCCACCAAAATATGCAGAAAGAAAAAACGTGAATGGGAAAAGGGAAAACTAGTAAAACTAGAGGAATACTCAAAAGAAAAAGAAACAAGAAAAATGTACATGGCCATCAAAGAGGAAAGTAACGGCTTCCAAGCAAGATCTCACATGTGTCTTAATAAATCAGGCGACCTGCTTATATGGTTATAATGGTTCTAGAAAGGTGGGCGGAATATTTTGAAGAAATGCTGAACATTAAAACTGACAGCGAAAATGATGTACCAAACATTGCAGAGGACGATGGGGCAGAAATGGAAGAACCAACCATAGAAGAAATAACTAATATTATTAAAAAGACCAAAAACAATAAAGCACCAGGAGAAGATAACATAAATGCTGAGTTACTCAAATATGGAGGACGCACACTACACTTAGAAATACACAGGATGGTCAATAAAATATGGAAAGAAGAGATAATGCCAACAGAATGGGAAACAGCCTTAATAGTTCCGCTACACAAGAAAGGTTCGAAACTTAACTGCAACAACTACAGAGGAATCTCACTTCTCAACACTGTTTATAAAATACTAACAAAAATAATAGCCTGCAGAATAGGGAATTTCAGTGAAACAGTATTAGGTGACTATCAATGTGGTTTCAGGCCTAGCAGAGCAACCACAGACCACATCTTTTCCCTTCGAAACACTCTAGAAAAATGTTATGAGCATAATATAAACCTACATCAGCTGTACATAGATTTCAAGATGGCATATGACAGCATCAATAGAAATTATCTTTACAAAACATTGCAGGAGTTGTGTATCCCCAACAAGCTCATTAGACTAGTACGTATGACATTAAACAACTCAAGAAGCAAAGTGAAAATCCAAGGGGAAAGCTCAAGAGACTTTAAAGTAAACCAAGGACTTAGACAAGATACTTTTGTGCATACTTTTCAACTTAACCCTAGAAAAAGTCATAAGAAACGTACAGTTGGATAAGCGAGGAACTATAACACACTACCTCAGAAGTGAAAAAACAAAGTCTATGAAAACAGGAACAATATTTACAGAACCCATCCAATACCTTGCATATGCTGATGACATAACATTGATAGGAAAGCAAAGCAAGGATATAGCAAAAGCATACATAGAATTAGAAACAGCAGCTCAGAAAGCAGGTTTAACAGTAAACGAAACAAAGACTCAATATATGCTGTTACAAAGAAATGAAAAAGAAGGAAGAGAAAAATTTTTCAAAATCAGTGATAGAGCATTTGAAAGAGTAGAAAACTTTAAATACCTGGGATCAACCATAAGTGAGAAAAACGATATAATGATAGAGATAAAAAACAGAATAGAAGTAGGGAACAGAATATATTATACACTGCATAAAATACTGAAAAACAGACTGATCTCCAGAAAAATTAAAAAAACCATATACAAGACAATGATCCGGCCAGCAGTAACATATGGTAGCGAAACATGGACCATCAGCAAACAAGCAGAAAATATGCTAAACACTTGGGAAAGGAAAATATTTAGGAAAATATATGGGCCAGTAAAGGACAATAACGAGTGGAGAAGTAGAACCAATTCAGAGCTGTACGAACTGTATGAAGAACCAAATATAACAGCTGAAATTAAAATGAATAGATTAAGGTGGGTAGGGCACATAGAAAGAATGGAAAACAACAGAGGTCCAAAAACGATTTATAAGACAACACCTAATGAGAAAAGGCCTAAAGGCAGGCCAAGAAGCAGATGGTTGGAGGAAGTGGAGAAAGACCTTAAAGCCATAGGAGTGAGAGAGTGGAGGAAGAAGACCATGGATCGGGAAAAGTGGAAAAGTGTAGTATGGCAGGCCAGGGCCCTAAATGGGCTGTAGAGCCAAAGGAAGAAGAAGAAGGTTGTCAAAATGGCATGTATATAAAGTTCCACCATTTGTTGAGATTCAGTCCACTGTACCTTAATCATAAAGTACTATCCTTGTTAGTGGCATAGCAGCTGTTATTTATCAACTATCTTAGTCATTCAAACCTAAATAAACTGCAGATATTTTTTTCAGGTGGATTTACAATTAAGCATAGTTATCTTTCCCTTCTTTATGAATGATTCACCACTATTTCAATAATTTATCTTTTTCATTTTTTTGTGTGTGATTTCTGTTAATCTAATTTAATGCTAAAATATAAATCAGTAAATTTTTAAGAAAAAATTGTAAGCATTACAAAATATCTCTTAAATGATGAACTGAAAACTAACTCGGCATTGATTCAGTCTTTTTTTTTAGTTATTTTTTAAATTCTTAAAAAAAATGCTTTAGTCAGCAAAACCCATTCATGAAAATAAGGAGAAAAAAAAATGTGATCAAAGTAAAGAAGACAGAGGGTTATGAAATATTGCAGCTTCAAAATATGACCATAGCTGTTTGGTGAGGTCTATAGGTTCCATTTCTGACTGGACTAATTATAATGTCTGGCATTTTGTTGTCAGCAGGAGGTGACAGATGCAGTGAAGATGTTACTGATTCTGACCTAGTTTTGTCAGAAGTTACGCTCCTGCTGCCATCCCTTTAAGCATCATAGCTTCCTCCATTGTAGGTGGTCTCACTGGTAAAAAAAAATTATTGATATGTTGATTAGGCAAAGTTAGTGACCCGCCCATCCAGAGCCCTTCTTACATTTTAGGGCCCTAGGTCATAGTAAAGTTGGGGGGCCCTGGGCAAACGTTTCTGTATCGAAGCATCACGTTACAGCAGTGACCCCCATCTAAAGCCCTTCTTACGTTTTAGGACCTCTAGGCAATGGTACGATTGGAGGCCCTAAGCAAGGTCATTGCTTGCATATCCTTGCATATACATTTGACCCCATTCATGTCATGTTAGATATTTTAGCTAGGCAAAGTAAAAGTCCCAACAGGTAGTCCCTTTGGCAGTGGGGGTTCTGGCAAGCCGACTTGCCTTGCTAGTCTATTTTAACGGCTCTGACCCCCCCCCCCCCCCATCTTCAGGTTCTCGCTCAGTCTGAAATGACAGCTAAATTACCTATTTCAGCTTGAGTTCACTGTTTCTAAACTGTTAGCAGTAGTATGGGTTGTCCAACCACACTGGAAACCGCGCAAAGAAAGGGCGCCGAAATAGCGCTTTAAAATGCTTTTTGCACTTATCATATCTAGAAAAGGGCCCAAAAAAAAATTCGAACAGGGCACCACAACAGGTAACCACAGCCCTTGACTGCTATAACAGGGCACCACAACAGGTAACCACAGCCCTTGACTGTTATAACCGTCTTTTGGCCTAAATGTTCACTATCAGGCCCCCATATCTGTTGGGGCCCAGGACAAAGGTGTAAAACAGGCCCTGATGCAACCTGACTGGTCCATATAAAATGTTTCCTATCAATTAACAATGTTTCTGGCATCTACACATTTAAATAAACGCCATCAGGGTTGAAATGATAAAAATAAATTTGAACACGAAAGAAACTTACCATAACCAGGGCAACACATTCTGTAAGGTAATGTGCCAAGTATGACATTCTCCTGACATGACATTTTGAAGTATCTGTTAGGATAAAAATACATTTTTCAGTTGGCAAATCTTCCTTGTTTTTAAATTAACATTGACAGTAATCCCCCCTCCCTCTCCCCGGACTGGCATGCTATAATCTCTTTTTAAAAAAAAATCCCTTTACAAATTTCACCGATTAACTTTTTTTTTTAGGCAAAGAGAGTAAAGAAAAGAAAAATTATGAAAGTTTTGAAAGTAAAATGCATTTTATTTATCCAACTCTTTTAACTTTTTAAAGAAATTCTTTATTGAAAAAAAAAAGATTAAACAATGATCAAAAGCACCGTCGGAAGAATAATGTAAATCAGTGCTTCTCAAACTTTTTGAAGTCACGGCCCCCTTGGAACGCCAATCAATATGTCGCGACCCCCTATTTTTTTTTTTTTGGTTTAGATTGCTTAAATTTATAATTTTTCAAAATTCCACGGCCCCCCCCCTCCGGACAGTCCACGGCCCCCTAGGGGACCGCGGCCCACCACTTTGAGAAGCACTGATGTAAATAACCAAGGGCTCAAATTCAAAAATATGCATAGTTAATATATTACATGGGCTCTACGCTCTCCAGGGACGAAACTTGCGTGTCTGAAATTCTTCATTCTAGAATTACAGCAACCATGTGCCGCTATGGACCAGACTGGACAAGTTCAGGAAAAAGCAAGACCACAATAGGTTCGGCGAACGTCACTGGCGATCTCCATCTTGGTATATGGGTGCGAATCGTGGACACCGCACGCTGAGACACAGAGCAGGGTCAAGGCTGTGTGACATCAGGTCCCCCGAGAAAGCAGTGGCGTACCTAGGGGGGGGGCGGTGGGTGCGGTCCGCACCGGGCGGCACTTTTTGTAACTTTTGGGGGGGGGGCGGCAAAAATGTATAGATTAAATTGAAATACCTAAATGAGAGGGCGGCAAAATCGTCTTCCGCCCTGGGCGGCCGATACCAACGCTACGCCGCTGCGAGAAAGCTGCTCAAAATTTCGTACATGGGGCCTACAACAAGTGCTCAATTTAAGAAGAAAAAACCAGTGTCGGGGGGATGAACGAAAAATTCCCCGGCTGGGATATATTAGCGAAAGCAGAGCCGAGGAGTGACAGGTCTCAGTGCCCGGGAATATCCCCGGCATCCCCGTCGGTAAATCGAGCCGTGCCTACGACCAACACTTTCGTCTAGGGAAAGTAGTAACTGAACAGTGTGCCATCGGGTACAACTTCTAGCCAAAAGTGAAAAAGCCTGAAAGGGGTCTTGTTATACCCATGGGCGTATTCATGGGGGGGACGGGACAAGGGGGGCATTTGCCCCCCCCCTACATTTTGAAAAATGTCATAAAGTTGTTATTTGCCCCCCCCCCTGGAAAAATTTCTAGCGACGCCCATGGTTACCCCCTATACGGAGTGTCCAGTCACTAAGCCTATTGCGAGTGGTGTCCAGTACTAAACATAGAGACGAATAGTCTTTCAACTAACCTGTTACGCAATGTCCCGATCTGTTCCATGCCTTCGGGACTCAGCAAACCTTCTCCTGCGTTGGGATTCATCATCAACATTTGGGAGACCCCAGAGCAGTCAATTCCTGAGCTTTGACCTCCGGGCGAGCCAGCTGCCCCCATAGGTGGCGCTACATATGCAAACCAGACGAATAAGCATTATATTTTTACAAGACTAAAATATCTATAATCATTTTTGTGTGCCAAAAATTTTAAAAGTAAAGTTCCCTTAGCTCTAAAGGGCTGTCGGGGCATACTAAGAGTAGAATTCACCTGTAGCTGTAATATCGGAATTTAAAGGTATTGTGTGGTTAGCACAACGCCCAGCCGCCTTTACTTCTCCACTTTAAGTCAGGTGACCATGTACAGAGCATCGGGTCACACATTTTAACTTCAAGTGAAACTCATTTAGCTTTTTAAAACTGTGTAGTGCCGTCCATCCGTCCGTCCATATACCTACCCACTCGTCCATCCATCCATCCATCCCCCCATCCATCCATCCGTCCGTCCGCCCGCCCGTCTGTCTCTATCTATCTATCTATCTATCTATCTATCTATCTATCTATCTATCTATCTATCTATCTATCTATCTATCTATCTATCTATCTATCTATCTATCTATCTATCTATCTATCTATCTATCTATCTATCTATCTATCTATCTATCTATCTATCTATCTATCTATCTATCTATCTATCTATCTATCTATCTATCTATCTATCTATCTATCTATCTATCTATCTATCTATCTATCTATCTATCTATCTATCTATCTATCTATCTATCTATCTATCTATCTATCTATCTATCTATCTATCTATCTATCTATCTATATGCCTGTCTGTCCATATGTCTGTCTATATGACTGTCCGTCTGTCTCTATGTCTGTCTGTCTATATAAATATGTCTGTCTGTCTATATATATATGTCTGTCTATATATCTGTCTATCTAGCGACCCCCGAGGAACAATGATTGAGATGGCCCTAATAAAACAAGGGAAAGGTTAGGGGAAATATCAACAACGCCAGGGCATCACGATTGTCTTGCCCGACTTTTTGAACGGCTTTGAGAAATGTATTCCCTAAAGGTGATATAAAAGAACCTGTCACTGTTTTTAACTGAACCCTTCCGTAATGACCCCCACCCCCACCGATAAAAAAAAATAACATGTAGCTTTTAACAAAAAGTTTGGCCGTCACGGATAACGTGAGTCATGAGTCAGGTACAACAATCCATAAATCAGCGTGTGTTTAGACTCACGATCCAATGTGATTTATTCGGTCGACTCCGTTGTTTCCTTCCCGGCAACTTTTTTTTTTTTAACATTGAAGACCTTAGAGGTCACGACTGAATCAGGTCATGAATGAATTAATCACTTAAGTATGGTGGGGGGGGGGATGGAGGTGGGGGGTATATGGGGGGGGACAATGGTTGGTTGGTTGGGTGGGGGGGGTGGAGGGATTCTTATTAAAATGTAGACTTGATTAAACAGCTTAAAGTAGATGAAAATTCCACGCGCTAACAAATGCACCGATAGCATAATTAAACTATAAAAAACCCTAACTATCCTTAATTAAGTCAAAAAAAAAATCTAAAAAAAAAATGAAGAGATTTAAAAAAAATTTTTTTTTGAGCTGCCACTGTTAGCATGACAGGGTGTTGTGTTCCTGCCACACAGCTTTATTGGCATTGACACATTAACCGTGTCTGCCATGCCTACGGCGCGTCGAGGTGAGTGCTCCCGCTAGATATGCCGGCATAGCGGAATACAAGATTGTTTTTTTTTGTACTTTCCCTGACTGGACAGACACGCGGGGTGTGTGTACTGCTGATCGGCCAGAATGACTTTGGCCTTTCCTGCCGCCTCGGACAGAGGGAGTGTGTGTGTGTGTCGTGCCTAACCCCTCTGTCGTAAATGGCAGGCTGCGAAAGTGTGACAGTGGTCCCCCATTTTTCGGTTGAGCCTCAGTGTGCTTAGTACTGCCAAGGTGTCAAAAAAAGGTGTCCCTAGAGACACCCAATGATTAAGGTATGTTTCCTTCACCAGATAAAGCAATACCAACTTTAAAACTATTAAATTTTGGAATGCATTTAAAAAAAAAATGCTAGCTAGAAGCGAATAGCTTATGACGTCATTTGAATGAATAAGGAGGAAAAAAAATTAAAAAAAAAGAGAAGTGTAGTGAAATTATGATTTTCGTCCAGGATAACGGAAGCGAAATACAAACAGAAAAAAGCTAACCAAAAAAAAAAAAATGATGAGATACGTACTTAATCCCCCTGGCTGTACCGATGAAACTTGATTACTTCCCATCATACCATTCATCAAAGTGGAGGGAGAGAGGCATTTTTCTAACATGGCCTGTGCGATATTATTGAAACAAAACAACAAAGTTATTGTACAGTTGTTGTTTTTTTTTTTTGACAACATTAATTTGGAAACAAATGACAACAGCTATAATTACAAAACTAAATGATCACGTGATATGTTGATTTATGTTGCGTACTTTCATTGGATTCTTCATGATCATTTCCAACATCATCCTCATATTGGCTCCCTGGGCACCACTGTGTGCCAACTGGGCAAGTTCACACACTTCTGCTGCCTGCGGGCTTTGGCAGCCGAACATCATGGCTGAAAAAAACAACAAGATATAATGACATATATTAATAAATGAACACAATAATAAAAAAACGAGATATTTGTGTATCCTGTACATTAATTGTTTCGTTTACTTTTGGTTTGAAATAAACTTCTTCATGTAACGTTTCCGGGTTTAAAATTGAAGGTTTTATATCAATTCTGTCATGCACTACATCCCTATCAATTGTTTCAATTGTATCAATGAGTCGTTTTGGGGATTTAAGAGGCCATTGAAAGAGATTTTTCGAGGCATTTTGGGAACAGTCACTTTTACGTAACGTCAATAGGTGGGAAGGAAATCGGCTGAAGTGTGAAACGCAATTATAAACAAGCAATTAAGCCTGTTCCATTCTGGGCACAGGACGTGTTAGCGCATTTTCATGTTATGTATCAGTACGTTTGTTAGCTTTCAGTAAATATTTGTAAATTTTGGAAATGTTTATAAATTCAATTGTGTAATGCATATATCTGTAAAAAAATATTATAAAGACGTTTCTTTATAATTGAAAAAAATTATTTTCTCTTAAATCTAACTATAAGTGGTTTGTGGTTACTGAAATAGGACTCAAAATTGAAAACATTCGAAATTGTAGTCATTTAATCGTCCGAAAACTCCGTCAATTGTTGCATAGCTCTGATACTTTCAATTAAACTCAGAACACAAGCTTACTATTTCATTTGATGAGTTTCTTAATAAATCTTGGTGAAACTACGTGCTGCAGTATTTCGCACCAAATGAATGGGTTATTGAACGTACAAGGTGTAGAATGGGGCTATATAAAAATATATAATCCCCTGAAGCCCGGCCCTCAGAGGTCCTATCGCGAAATGAACTTTTGCTGCACACATGGCAGGCCAAGACCTACAAAATGATATATACATCATGGGTCTAGGACTTATGGTTGCTGAGATCTAGGGTGATAACGGACAGACAGACAGACATACAGACAGACAGGCAGACAGACAAAACGGGGACAATAGAGCATTTTTTTTCGAAAATGCTCTAAAAATGGTAAAAAAGTATTTCGCGGGGAAAAGGCTGGGGGGAGGGGGGTATCAAGAAAAAAGAGTTACGTAATAAATGCATGTCGGGGCCTATGTAACTCTAGATTTGATATTATTTTATTGGAGGAAGAAGCCCATTTTAGAAGTTGTGGCACTAGACGGTTGCCATGTTAGCCTATTTGTAAGCCCTGATCTCATCCCTACATAACATCTGCCGTTCATTACACCCCTATCAGTTTTTGTAATCTGCTCCATCCATATAATTACTGTCTAGCTCTACATTCCCCAATCACTCACTCTACATCACAAATCACTCACTTTACATTCACCAATCACTCACTCTACATTCACCAATCACTCACTCTACATCACCAATCACTCACTCTACATTCACCAATCACTCACTCTACATCACCAATCACTCACTCTACATTCACCAATCACTCACTCTACATTCACCAATCACTCACTCTAAATCACCAATCACTCACCCTACATCAGCAATCACTCACCCATGGAAGCCATTTGACTGTGTCGCCCGTGAAGGGTTGCGCTCGGATCCACACATCCGTGGGCCTCGTAATAGGCCTTGTGTCCTAGCTGGGTGGCCCATTTGTTGACCATCTGTTTCATCTGTAACATGACAAAAGACGAATTAAAAAAAATGAATTTACCAAAATCAACCGTAAACATTGGTGACCCTGGCAACACTGGTAACATGCTCAATATGGGATCATGAGAACATTTCATTCTTTAAAAGAGGAGAGGGAGAACATTTCATTCTTTAAAAGAGGAGAGGGAGAACATTTCATTCTTTAAAAGAGGAGAGGGAGAACATTTCATTCTTTAAAAGAGGAGAGGGGGGGGCTTTATTTGATATCATCGTGATGTGAGCGAATAGGACAAAAAAAAAGGGTGGCAGAGGGATGGGCTTAACTGTTGCACATATGCCTGAATGCTCGATATTTGGTAATAACCTAAGGAATGTTTTAGGTCGTGGTTAAAGCCCCCCCCCCACGTCGTCTCCCGTAGTGCCTCCATGATCAATGCATTATCGGCTATGCTGGGGGATGAAAGAAGGGCACTACAAAAAAAAAAAACATGTAGGATAAACATCTCATCCTTACAGGGACTTGACACACATAGACTTACCCCTGCGCTGACTGGCATTTGTTGACCACCGGAAGTGCTAGCGGGCTGACCAGAGCCCTGGCCACCTCCTGCTCCACTCAGCATGGAGAAAAAACTTGAGAGAAAGTTGGGGGCAGGAGCAGCAGCCTGTGGTGGTCCTGTCAGTAAACAATGAAATTATATCAATCGCTTTATTAACAATTCGTCTTTTTAAAAAAAAATGAACATCTATCTATCTATCTATCTATCTATCTATCTATCTATCTATCTATCTATCTATCTATCTATCTATCTATCTATCTATCTATCTATCTATCTATCTATCTATCTATCTATCTATCTATCTATCTATCTATCTATCTATCTATCTATCTATCTATCTATCTATCTATCTATCTATCTATCTATCTATCTATCTATCTATCTATCTATCTATCTATCTATCTATCTATCTATCTATCTGTCTGTCTGCCTGTCTGCCTGTCTGTCTGTCTGTCTATCTATCTGTCAGTCTGTCTGTCTTACTGTCTGTTTGTCTTTCACTATTGAATTTTCTAATTGTTTGTTCGTCCGTCCTTAAGAGAGAGAGAACGAGAACGAGAGATAGAGATAGATAGATAGAGATAATATCCATTTTCTTTTCAATATTTTGATATACAGCTTTGATTCATAAACGTGCTCAGTGCATTCTGTAAGTCATTTTACAGCGAAATGTTACTATATAGTATATATACCAACCTTGTGTGTTCAGAGCGTCTATTAATATCTGAGGGACTTGGGGAGGGGGAAACTTGGAGCTCGTTCCTCCACCACTCACTGAATTCTGATTGGCTGCCAAAAACAAGACAATATATTTAGACTCTCGTTATGAAAATAATGTTTACGAAACAAAATTTAAATCGCAAAACTTATCCAATGTCTTACTTAGCCTTTTTGTTTTTGTATATATATATATATATATATATATATATATATATATATATATATATATATATATATATATATATAAGTTAATTTTAAGAAAAAAAAAAAGATAATTGTAAATACATTGGGAACGTTCACATATTACTCAACACAAAATGGATTCCCTCCACCCCACCCCTTTTCCCCTTACAATCAAACCCCCGTTAAATTATATAACAAAAGCTGCCCCTCCCCAATCTCAAAGAAAATGTACTACTTTAAAGAATTGTTTTATTGTCTAATTGCATCAAAAAGTGGACATCAACCCCCCCCCCTCCATCCCCTCTCTATCTCTATAAAGGAACATAACAAATACACAACAACCTGACCACCCTCAATGCAATACGTCATGTGTGAACAGTATTAAAAAAACAAATCATTTGTACTTACAGCCAGCCATCGGAGAGGCGAAGGAATATAAAGGATTTCCGACAAACTGCCCAGCATTGTGGTCTGGTACCAGGTTGTGAAATAAATAACATTCTGGAATGAAGAACTGACATTTAAACATTTCATTATTCTTTAAATATTGTTTTTTTAATTAAGTAAATATTTCAAGAATTATTTTTTCTAATTATGATTATCTGTATAGTAAAATCCAAACTATTTATTAAATTATTCTAGTATTAGTTTCATTGAGAGAGTTCAAGGAGAGAGAGAGAGAGAGAGACAGAGACAGAGACAGAAAGAGAGAAAGAGACAGAGAGAGAGAAGAGAGAGAGAGAGAAAGAGAGAGACCGAGACAGAGAGAGAGAGAGAGAAAGAGAGACAGAGACAGAAAGAGAGAAAGAGACAGAGAGAGAGAAGAGAGACAGAAAGAGAGAAAGAGACAGAGAGTGAGAAACAGAGAGAGACATAGACAGAGAGAAACAGAGAGAGAGAGAAAGAGAGAGAGAGAGAGAGTGAGAGAGCGAGAGAGAGAGAGACAGTGACTGTTTATTTTGGTACAAAATGACCTCTGTATTAGGTTGGCTAAACTTAGTTTAGTGAAGCAACGTTTATAAACAATAATACGTCGACTACGTAGCTAAATTCCTATCTAATATATAAATGTTTTTATCCAATTTGAGGACAAACGAATCAAGTTAAGCCTTGATTTCATTACATCTGAGGACCACTGCATTAAGCAGGTAACCTCTAGTTAAAAGTACACACAGGCATATGTAATCAACTGACAGCCAAAACAAGAATAACTTCAAACGAAACAAACAAAAAAATGAGACAACACTAAATCATTGCACGTAGCATATTTTCCTTTACATTTTTCCTCCACAAACAATACGTCAAGCTAATGACACAATTTATGTGTTTGGTGTGTGGTGTATGGGTGGGTGAAGGGAGGGCGGAGAGAGCTAGAGCATGAGTTATCTAAGTCAGCCAGGGCTAAATACGGTTCGCGGGTCCAATGCGGCACGCCAAATTATTTGATCCAGCACGCCAAATTATTTGATCCGGCACGCCAAATTATTTGATCCGGCACGCCAAATTATTTGATCCGGCACTATTTGATCCGGCATGCCAAATTATTTGATCAGGCACTATTTGATCAGGCACGCCAAATTATTTGATCCGGCACGCCAAATTATTTGATCCGGCACACCGAATTATTTGATCCGGCACGCCAAATTATTTGATCAGGCGCTATTTGATCCGGCATGTCAAATTATTTGATCCAGCCAGCCACTTGATTCAGAGTGAAGCATAGAACTACTTAGCATTACACAGCACTACACAGCACTACGTAGCACTACATAGCACTACATAGCACTACATAGAACTACATAGTACTACACAGCACTACACAGCACTACATAGAACTACATAGCACTACACAGCACTTAATAGCAATACAAGCACTTACCTTTTATGTTATGACTTTTGCATTAGATTTAAATTAAATCACTCTGTTCCTGGTCCGGTCCGCCCGTCAAATTTACGAGCCCCCAATGTGTCCCGCGACTCAGAATGTTTGCACACCCCCTATTCTAAGTCGTAATATCTGACAATGTCTAGCGACGGAAACCATCTATCATTTGTTTATGTTTCTCAAGTGCGATGTAAAGATGAAGCCAACGATCACACATTCACACTTAAATTCATTCTATTTTTAGATTTAAATTAAAGAAAAAGAAATGAAAATAGCCCAAATCGGATTTATTGCACGCTAGTGACCTCCCCTTATTTGTAGATACCCTATCATTAAAGGCGTCGTTATAAGGGTTGATGGAGTGTTATAGCTCCACCCCCCCCCCATCCTCTTCCCCTTCGACACACCCACACACAGAAGGAAGGCGCTCTCTAATATTTTACAGGAGCCCCCCCCCCCCCAAAGTCGTTAGTGACTCCACTGCAGATGAGTCACTGTATCAGTAAACAATATAATATAACGTTAAGGTGACCATCAGGCTATGGTTGGGGATGAAAGAAGGACAGCATAAAACACAACAACAGTGCAGTAGTGGGGGGCTTAAAGATGTCATCTCATCTTTACACCAAGATGTCATCTCATCTTTACATCAAGGTGTCATCTCATCTCTACACTAAGATGCCATCTCATCTTTACACCAAGATGTCATCTCATCTTTACACCAAGATGTCATCTCATCTTTACACCAAGATGTCATCTCATCTTTACACCAAGATGTCATCTCATCTTTACACCAAGATGTCATCTCATCTTTACACCAAGCTCACGTCCCATTTATTTGTTGTTGGTTTTTTTTTAAAAATCATTTCCGCCTCCGCATCTCAGAAAAAGTCAATCAGCGTTCGACGTTCGATCAACGGATTGCCCCATGGAGAGAAAACGGTTTCGATGTAATCGATTAAAGTTCAAGAGATTAATATCTCAATCTTGTAGTTAGACCCGCTCTAGTGGGTGGGTGGGTGGGTGGGGTGGGGGGAACTAGGCGGCAGCCTAGAGCAACCCCCACTTCTAAAGGGGGCGGGGGTGTGGCACCCTGTCTAGCTTATATTTTACCGGCCGCAAGGAGGGGGAAACCTGATCATTTTTAAGAGCCCACTAACTTTAAGACTAACTAGTTCAGGGGGGGGGGTATGGAGGGGTAGTAAAATGCGTCGATTTTCAAAGATTATTAAGTGCCCAATATTCTCAAGCGAAATGGTTCCATTGTGGGACATCACATGCCCCTTTACTTAGCCCCCATCAAAAGTACCCCTGACTAGGGTTTACCTAAATGTATCTTTGCCCCCCCCCCTTCCCCCAAATGTACCTTTTCTTAGGCCCCCGAAATCGTACGAACAGCTCTACTTGTAAGAACATCAGAGGAATGATTTTTGTGTATGATTGAATCACAACGTTTGTGACATTGACCAATGAAATGCTTTCTTTCAAAAGTAAATAGGAAGAAGCTAAGGAAAGCACAATTTTATTTCAGAGAAGTACATGTAATTTCACTGTTGGAGGAGGAAGAGTGAGTATGAAATGGTGAATTGAAAAATCCCAATTTACTTCACATTAATAATCCATAGGCCTACAATACTTGTTTAAATTAAGATGAAGAAATAATTTTAAAGCATGGCCGAATCTTCGAGCTGTTTACGAATTCTTCAGTTATAATCTGAGGTATATAAAAATAATCTAAGTTTAAAAAAAAACATAACTATCTATTCATAAAATATAGTTCAGTGAAAAGGAAGTTGGTGACGTAATTTTCATTAAGTCGTTACAGTTGATCAAAACTGTCGACCGGTGATGTAATATGTCAAACGATCCACAAAACAACGATGCAACAACCTGAACTTTAAAAAAAAAGAAAAATTCAGGAAGATGGTTTGTCATAATTATGACACATCGACTTTTTCGTCTAAAAGTAAAAGCTAAGAAATGAATGGAGGATTTGGAGACAGCACGGACTTGTTTTGTATTATTTTTTTTCCTTGCGTCACTTGTAACACCACAAATGACGTAATGAGGGCGATCACGTGCTTGCTGGCTATATGCGTTAAGCCGTTTTTAGATACAGGCCTGACTATGTTACCGCCTTTCAGCCCCTCACTGGTGAAAGGTTTCTGTTAGGGCTTTTTCTTTTTTTTATGCTCTTATTAGTAAGGCCTAGAACTCATATGTTCATTGAACATGTCACTGTCAGTGAGGCCTAGAATGCATATGTTCATTGAACATGTTTCTGTCAATAAGGCATAGAATTAATATGTTCATTGAACATGTTTCTGTCAGTAAGGCCTAGAATGCATATGTTCATTGAACATGTTTCTGTCGGTAACGCCTAGAATGCATATGTTCATTGAACATGTTTCTGTCAGTAAGGCATAGAATGCATATGTTCATTAAACATGTTTCTGTCTGTAAGGCCTTGAATGCATATGTTCATTGAACATGTTTCTGTCAGTAAGGCCTTGAATGCATATGTTCATTGAACATGTTTCTGTCAGTAAGGCATAGAATGCATATGTTCAGGTTCAGATTTTTGAAGACATATGCAGAATTACTAGTCGGGGGCCCAGTTAGCAACACATTTGATAAGAGGAATTTGTACTGGAAAGGGGGGGGGGCGGGCTCTTTGGGAGACAGGTGCACTTGGTGCATGAACCATGTATTTATGCAATTAAAATAATCAGTAAGCGTTCTTATTGGTCACATGATTAAGTAATGATTAAGTGATGATTAAGTCGATGCACTCCTCGGCACTCACACTTCCACACAATGACAGTGCCGAACCTATGGATTTGGGGGCCAGGGGGCTTGGTCTCCTTGGGGCCCGTGCATTTTGACATTCGACACTATGACACGAGATAATGTACTTAATATTTAATGCCCACCCTAGGTACGCATCTGCACACACAACAGACCCCCCCCCCCCCAAAAAAAAATAAAAGAAGCACAAAATTTCTTTAACTAAAACTTAAAAAGTCACCCCCCCCCTTTCCTCCCACATATATACACATGCAAAGCCTACTGCCAATCGCTGGCCCGACAATGGTCCTAATGTGGCTCTTAGAGCGGCTGTTCATTTAGTTTAAGTAGGGCTCCTAATGAATCAGTTATTGTTGTTTATTTTTTGTCTATAATTTCACTTCCTCTCTTCCTCTCCCCCCCCTTCACCCCCGCGCCTTACTAAATCTTGTCAAAATGACCAGGGAAGACTCTTAACTGCCACACTACATAAATAATACCGGAATGAGGGTCTCATTGACCTCATGCGATGATCGCCCCTTGTCTGGCCAGACGAGTTTATGGATAACAGAATCACGTACGTCACTTCCGAAATGTGCGTCATTGAGTAAAAATAGATCACTGTTTAAGAAAATAAATGCTCAAACGCAGTGGATACGGTTCGGTCCGACCGAACGCGTATTTCTTTTTTTCGGGTACCAGCCTTACTTATTATTGCATAGCGGCCGAGTCGCTGCACTGAACTATATAACAACATAATTTTTTTTTTTTCAGAGTTTTTATTTTCAGGATTAGGGTTAGGGATAGGGTTAGGGATAGGGTTAGAGATAGGGTTAGGGATAGGGTTAGGGACAGGGTTAGAGATAGGGTTAGGGTGTGGAGCAATATTATCTATGGCTGGTACCCGAAGTAAAAAAAATACGGGTTCGGTCGGACCGAACCGTAGCCACTGCCATGCTCAAAGCCAATTGAATATTTACTCATTGAAGCCAAAAGATTAAAAAAAAAACACACATACACACATAAAAAGATGTATCTATTCTTACGGATTAAAAAAAACAACGAAATAACCATAACCCTTCCCCCCCCCCCTCCAAGCTTGACAAGTTTTCGGGTTGCCTCCCCCTTACACACACTCATCCTCTCTGTCTATCTATTTAATGTACATTTGTAAAAAAAAAAAACACAACTCACAAACCCACACTTTTGAATTATATTATCTATGTAATCAACATTTTAAACCGAAATATTTTTTTTTAAATTATTACAATTTTTCATAGGCTACTTACATCACATGAAGTTAAAAAAAATAGCGTGAAATAATAATTATAAAAAGAAAGTTAACTTACCAGAACTGGATATAAATACAAATAAAACGACAATTACAAAAAAGTCTGGCATTCTTGTGATCGTTACTCTGTCTGCGCTTAAACAACAGGCCACGTTGCCCCCTGTGAAAGTACCTGATGCATTTTACCTGTTTGTTTCTTCTTATAAACTGGCCACAGAGGATAGAAGCTAAATATAGACATTGCCGACATCAGAAGGAAATGTAATGCTACATACCTAAAAGCAGAAAACGTTCACTGATCTAACAGTTTGCCGGATTAACCGCCCGCTCCCAAGCACTTTTTCACGACTTTTTCTTAATTCTTTCAATTTATGATCTTCCGTTGCTTTTGTTTACACATTTATCATTCACCCAAATTACATTGAAAATAAATACGTTTTTTTTTAGTAATTCCACTTTCTTAAATTAGCCGAAAGTAAAAATTAAATTAAAAAAAAAAGCGAACTAACTGAATGTAAATTTATGGGCAATATTAATTATAAATCTTTAAGTAAAATAATTTAAGCATTTAGCTAACGCTGTAAAAATACGTATATTTTCCCTTTTCTATTAATTTATCCAATGTTTCATCTAAACTCTAAATTGATGTACAGTTAAGCTATCTGTAATGTTATTTATTTAATAAACATGACCATAAAGAATCATCAAAAGCGTTTTACCGCCTTATAATGTCATCACGCACTCGCCACTTCATTAAATTTATTGAACCGGGGGGGGGGGGGGATGATCGAGTCTACACAAAAAAGTTTCTTTAGATTTTCATCTATTTAAATGTTCATAGCAATTAGGTCGTGCCCCCCCTTTCTAGTAGTATGCAGTCTTAATAACGGTATCACCCCCCACCCCCACCCCGGGGCAATCCAGTGGGTTGAATGACTTGACATTATATGAAAAAAAAAAAAACAGGAGTGAACAAAATAAAATGGGCGTGGAGTCAGTGATCCGTGAAGTTTCCTGTAAGGATGAGGTATATATGTGTGTACATGTATGTGTATGTTTACTATAAAACCACTATGTGACTATTTTTTGTAGTGTTCTTTCATCCCCACCATAGACGATAGTGCAAATACCGAGAGGGGGGGGGGCGGCACCACTGATGACATGGAGGAAACTTTCACCATGACCTGGAAATTTCCCTTTGTTTCTCTGCGAATATATAGCCCCCGGAACTCTCAGGTTGACAGACGAGCGCACTACCGTACGACCATCCGTTTGGAAGTAGTGATAGAAACAATGAATTTCAGCTAACCCGGAAGTGGTTGGTAAAATGAAATATTGTTTCTTACAATGTATTAAAGTCATGTAATGGGATATATATTATTATTTTTTTTCTCACTTAACGTAAATGTTTGTTATAGTCAATGAAATAGCCATGTGTTGTCATTCCTTCTGCTGATCCACCATAACCTCTGCACGCTGATTATCGTGGAGGCACCACAACAGATTATATATTATGGGCACCACAGTCTACAGGGACCGAGCGTAAATATTTCGTTAGACATGTACCAAATAGAGTGACTCGGACATTCAACGTTAATTTCTATTCATCTCGTGTTGGGAGAGAGCCCCCTGAAATTCTTAGAACGGCCCTGTTAGTAGGCTATGTTTATGATAGCCTAGCTATGGACTTCTGTTCCCTGTAAGTGGGAGTACTTCGAATCACGGACTTACCCCCCACCAGAGGCGCAACTAGACCAAACTTTCGGGGGGGGGGCAAAAAATCACTTGTATTAAAAAAATCACATTATTTATATATTTGTATTTTATTTTAAACAAATTTTGGTCTAATCTTTTAATTTTTTTTATTTCTGGGGGGGGGGGATGCCCCCAATGCCCCCCCCTAGTTGCGCCTCTGCCCCCCACAACCGATCTACACTATTGTTCTATTTTTTTTTTTGTTTTTTAACATTTCTACAATTATACATAAATACACACACACACACACTTCATTTAAAAAAGAATTCACCTTTTTTGGCCTTTTTGTTTAATCGCTTTTTTCTTAGAATGTAATTTTTTTTTTAAATCAACTTTAACCCACTTCCCATCACTCTATTTCTTTCTTTTTATGTTTGATCTTGACGATTGACTTTATTATGGCAAAACAGAAAGATGTTTTTTTTTAATTTAAATATCCCCTCCCCCAACCCCACCCCGCTTCCCCCTTTTCACAAGTTTACTGTTATTTTTCTCTGCAAAATTAGGTCTGTAACAATGATAGATTATTTCCTTGAACTTGTTGAAGTATTAAAAGAATGTGATGTGTGTGTGTGTGTGTGTGTGTGTGTTTGTGAAGAGGTAGCCTACAGTTTAAAATTGATCACAGAGTTATATTCCCTCCCCCCCCCCATTAACCTTGAACAACTGGCCAATTCAGTATAATTTCACCGCCTTTTGAAGAGCCCACTCGAAACGCGCATAACGAAATGACACGCTGTTGTCGAAATATTTGACAAGGTTAGCCGCCGTGTACAGCGGAAGAATGTTCACGTACTTGAACATGATATTAAAAATACAATAAATGTAAACAGTTCCGTTTAATATTCTTCCGCGCGTCAATCTTGCAGAAGTGAGTTGTCTGCCCTGATAACGTGACAGCCGAATTTATTTTTGAAAGATATTCAGGAAACAAACGTGCATTATTTTGTGAAAATCTTTATGGGTAAAAAAAAAGCAGATTAAATTTCTATTTTAAGAGAATTGCGTTAAAATTTATTTTCCCTGATTTTCGTTGTTATAATAAACAGATAAACTATCTGACGGGCTTAAAGAGACTAGGTGTCCGCTTGTAGATAAACTGAAGAGTAATATATATGACCTGTCGTATATAGGCTTTAAAAATAATAATTAACGATTATATAAATATAGTGATTACCACCACACCACGGTTACTATTGTGTGTTTGTTATCCTTCTGTAAGTTGTACATCTCTCACTCGTTTATTGATCAGTTCTGCAGCCTCCTTTCATTCTATTATTGTATAATTAAATATAGACGTCTTCACAAACGGTAGAGCTACATATCACAACAAAAGCATTCGGGTTGCCGTAAAGATGGCAATGTTATTACACAACAAAGTCAAGCAACATCAAATACACAACAGCAATGATAGTTACAGTTTCCGTGATTTCAATACTGCTCTATTTAAACTCTTTTGTCCTATCTACACTCGACATATAGTAGACCTCTTCATACTACTACGTCTATTCTCTACGACTGTCTCAACCCAACTCTCGTCTATACGCAACTGGTAAATAATACAACTATATCAATAGTAATCCTTAAATGCAATCGTCTAACCTACGGGTGCCTATACGTGTGTATCCCCCACCGCAGGATTGATGTAAGGGAAATAGCCCATTTATTAGAAGTTCGTCATAGTTGAACACAGTTATAGCCCTTATTTAGTAATACTACCACTCGCAGGTAGCAGCCAGCTTCAGCAGGCTTTTAAACTAGTTTAATACATAATAAATTGAAAAAAAAAATTTCAAGCAAGGTGTGGAATAACATTTTTATTCAATAGGTACCAGTGTTAAGTAATTCAATTTTACTGTAAACACTATACATTATTAGTATTTATGTAATTGTAATAAAATAAAATTTACTTATTATATACTTGGATATGTTAATGTTGAGTCACTGCAGTTTTTTTTTTACATCCTTAGAAGTTAATCAATCAAGGATTTAACATTATAAAACACAAATCATCAAGTGAAATAAAAATGATACTCAAGGCACAGTTAGTTTCCTGTTTTATCCATCCTAACTTTAATCCAGAAATATATGACACATTTTAAAAAAAGTATTTTTTAGCTTAATATTCAAATTTGAGAATTTAATTTTACAAAAAAAAAAAAAATATATATTTACAAAAATTAAATTGGTCAGAAGTTGACACAGAAATTATAAATATACATATACATTATTCCAGGTACAAAAATATTTCCACAAACAGTAGACAGCAATCTGGGCCAATGTACAGAAAAATAAATAATTTGTATTCACTTAATATCAAGCCTAAACCTTAGTGAAATGCATCCTATGATGTATTTATTATGTGTCGATAATAAAAATGTCAATAATTATATATATACAGAAACAGAATACTATAGAAAACATTATTCATATAAAAATTTATATCACAGAAAGAGCTTGTGACTAAATCACAGACTGAATGTGTTGTCAAAAAACATTACAAATAAAAACCGTCATATCAGTCAGTATCTATAATGTTGATCAGGTAAAAAAAATTCCACAACTAAAGAAACTGCAAACATAATCACATCAACAGACCACACAAATTATTAGTACACAAAATTTACTATCACATAAATCATTATATTTTTTAGCAAAGAATAAAATGCAAAACATTTTTAAAAAATTAATCAGTTCATGATTTCAGCTAATTACCCAGTTATGATTAAATCACACAAAATAATACTGGCTCAGCAGAAATCAACTTTATGACTAATATTAGTATTAATCAGTTAATTGTTTTATCACAGTCAAGGAGTAAAATGTAAAAAAAAAAAATGTAATACATTCTGCGACTCAACTTTTATAGTTGCATAAACAAAAACAGTAGCTGAATCAGACATTAAAATATATTTGATGCACAATAACAAATCATGAAAAAAATAATTATTCATTTGAATGGTGAAAGCCAATAAAAAATCTGACATAACAGTTGTGTGGAGTAACTTGGATGCCCAATACAGCTGTTATTAATTTGGTGTTATGATGTCTCTACAGTATAAAAGCTTACGATCACAAGTTCACAATTTTAGCAGTGAGTCATAATTCATCCTTCTTTAGTCATCCTTCTGACACAAACAGGCACAGCCACGTTTCACCCAGTGCTGGACAGGTTTCTTTGTGGGTAGCCAGATGGCCAGCACAAAGTTAGTGGAGTGACCAGTGGTGGACAGCACACCTTTACGCTCACTTGTCTTGTAGACTGGACACTTGTACCGCCTGTTTGTCTCGTCAATTTCATTCATGCGTTTGGGATGCAGCCAAATGATTGGGACAGCCTCATTTAGAATTTTAGGCAACTGTTCCTCGAGACAACCCCTAAAAAATATATTGTTGGTTGATGGTATTAGCACATGCTTAGCAACTATGATTTTTTTATTATATTAACCGAATTGAAAACAATAGCTTTTAAAAATCTAAATAGTTAATGCAAAGTATTGGTAAAGAAAATTAAAGTTTTACATAATGAAATAAGAAACATGTTAATCATAATCAATGTAATATTAAGACTTCAATATAATATTCTAAATTTAGTTGTATATTTGCAACACTAAAACAAAAGTTATTTCAGTTAATTATGCATCTGATATACAAAAAACAACTGGCTAGCAAATGGGGAAGTAAATTATGTTAATTAAATAAAATAGAATGATTATTTTTTTAAAAGTTTGACTTTATTCAATTAAAGATGTGAATTTGTTTATTTTGATTCTAGTTTGCAAAAATTTCATAAAATTATTGAACATTGGAAAAAAAAAAATCTTACTGATTTTTGTCCCATCGTGCACCATCAAGGAAAAGTCCATAAATATAGGCACCATCTTCTGGAGCTTTAGACATTCTGTCTTGACTCAAAACCTGCCATACACAAATGAGAAAACAAAGACATTTTTCAACATTCACTTACTACACACAATTACTAATACTTATTTTACATTCTCATTTAAATTGCAGTACATTATATATTTTTTTATATTCAAGTTATCTCTTAATGCTTTAGTGATTCAGTAAACAATGTTGGTAACAATTTTGTTGTGCTGTATTTACATTCCAAACATTGCTGAGAATGCTATGGACACAGAGGCTTTAAAAAGGACTTAGGCTGTTGGTTGGCATTTCTGAGGGGGGGTGGGGCTCATTACCTTGCATTATGCTTATAGGAGTGGATTGACCAGGTTATGGTTGAAACTTGTAACTAGGCACCTTGCTTATAGGAATGGATCAACCAGGCCAGGGGCTACTGGCATCTCTGGGGGGCGGGGGGGGGGGGTGGTGAAACTTTGCACCAGGCTTAGGGGCTGAAAACAAAAAGTGCAACAAAACACAATCCCTCACCTCAAAATCAAAACCTAGCTTGTCAATGGGTATAGTGTACTTCCTGGCAAAATTCTGCATGACACCAGTGAGGAAAGCTTGAGTGAAGAAGAAACCAGACACCCAAAAGTCTTCAGGTTTCCCATGGTCATACCATTGCTGTAAGTTAATGAACAGAATCATTCAAATAAAATGAAAAAATTGAGTCCTTTTCCTTGGAAAAATTGAAATGCTTTAATAGTAGACAAATGTGAGTGAAATAACATTAAGTATAGTAAAAATGCTTTTTTCTTTCTTTTTTTAAATAACGGTATGACATTTAAAAAAAAAATATAAATTACTTGGATGAAAATGAACATGTAGATGATACCTGCAAGAACTTTAGTCTGTCCAAGAAATCATTGATGTAGCTACCCAAAGGCTTTAGAGATGGATAAGAATGTTTTGTCCACATAACTGGCTGTTTGCCTATGAGAAGACTTCCTGCCAATGCTTCCAACTCGGCTGACATGACTACAAGACCTTTGATGGCTTTTTGAATATTCTGAAGACTTGAGCGAATAATGACAAGAAGTCTGAAATGAAAACAAGACACATAAAAACTGAGTTTTTTAAAACTAACCCTTTTCTAAAATAGATATATTTTAAAATTTTGCATGTGGTGTGCACCGTGTGGTGTGTACCACTACTTTGTCCTACCATTCAGAGGTAATCACCACAAGCATAGATCTCGATCTCAAACATGTTGTATTATTATTATTATTATTGATGCAAGGGTAGTAGCCTATTTATTAGTACCGACCATCATAGTTAAGCATAGTTAAATCCCTAATTATATTCCCTTAATTAGTTATGAGAATTTTTTTGACTCAAACTTGTTAAAAAAATCATGAATCATGCATTCAGATGTCTTTTTGTGGTTTAAAAATACAATTATGAGCATCGCTAAATTTTTTGTTTGATTTCTTAAATAAAATCTCACTTGTTAAATCTCTCCATCTCCTGCACTAGGACAGTGTTCATACTTTCTGAATATGTGACTGGATACTTCTTGATCGCCTTTTCAATGTCATAATCCAGGGGTAACTAGTGATTAAAAAAAAAAGCAATCTGAATTTTTATTAAGCTCAATTTATAAGTAAAAATATTTTATTCGTTTTCAATAAATATTTCTTCATAAAGATCTTGTTTTGATATTCAAAATACCATTTCTATAAGTCTTCAAACACCAACCAAAAGCGTATTTGTCAATTGAATTCTATCACCATAAAAAAGAAATATTGATTTTTTAAATTATTGTCATTGATTTTTAAAATCTTCTTTAGGATCCACTACATAATCAACTCTTATTTGGAGAAACTGTTAAAGAGATAAAATCATAAGATTAAAAAAAAGCCAAAAGTTTTTTCACTTTCATTTTAAATAAAATGTAGGTCATTTAAAAGGGCTTTTCTGTAGCCATTCATTAAAAAATAATTACCTTTGATAGAATATCAGATGCAATGTCAGCCAAAGCCTCATCAGTGCTGCCACTACCACTTCCTTGACCTCCAATTGTGAGAAGAACTGAATCAAACAAGAGCCTGACTTCCTGCAGTTCTCTGGAGATATCCACATTTTCATGCATGCCGAAGATTTCGGGGTGTTGTGTGGGTGGGAGGTTCTATTTACAGACATAGAAATGACATTAAGTTTTTTTTTAAAAGCGAATAAAAAAAATAGTAAAAAGATATTAAAACCCACTCAAAAGAAACCAATTATTTCATAGTTTGACAGACAAGAATTGAAACATAACCTAAAATATTTATTACTTAAGAGCTAGTCATTCCCAGGCTTTAAAAAAAAAGGGACAAACATTGTATAATTGTTGATGATTAAAAACGTTTTAATAGATATATGTTGAAAAGTAAAATGTACATTTTTAATGTTTTCTAAAATAACTTTTTCAGTATAGTTGAGTATAATGGATAGTTCAATGCTAATAGAAGTTTCAAAGAATTATTTTTGTGTTACATTTTTCCATTAGGCAACAGGTAGTTCTTTTTCAAATATAGTTTTTAATTATCCAAATCAGTGTAGCTTCTCTTACCCAGTTAGATGTTAAGACAATTGTACAAAGTTAAACCGAGAACAAATTAATATTATACCTTGATGAACTCCACAGCTTCAGAGTAACCACTCTTTGTTGGACAGTGATAGTTGCCACTGGGGGAAAACTTATATTTCTGGTCAGTGACAATTGCAGAATTGAAGAAATCTGCCAAGATTGTCAGAAGGCAGCGTCGGTCCCAGTCATCAGTCACTCTGCCACCATAGTTGCATTCACCAGTCATGTAAGTGATGGCATCAAATGGAACATCATCATACTCATTTATAAACATCTTAAGTCAGAGACAGAAAAAGATTTAAAATCAATTCAGTTTTACACATGTAAAAATGTAAATGCCGTAGTGTTTTAAAAGCTAAGAAATGTGCAACTGCTTAGCCAAGATTTGGATTAGTACTGCTCTGAACTATTACACACAGAGCTCTCCAGTTAAAATTGAGATCATGAGACAAACATTTTCAAATAAATTAATTTACACATGATTTAACTCTAGAATGATCACCTCAAATAATGTTCGTTTAAATTCAACTTAGATAAATTTTAGAACTGATTATTTTTCTAGCAGATTGTACATAATAATTATACTCACAAAAAAAAGGAAATGAATTTGAAAAAAAATAAAAATAAACTGCAAATAATGGCAGCTAAGAAATTTTTAGAAATGTTTTGAATAAATCTTGATAGCACACTGATAGATATAAGGTTAATGACACTCTCATCACAGAATAGATTTGAGCTATATTTGAGGACATTTACCTGAAGCTGACGCACAGAGATTCTCAAATCTGATTCATTGAATCCATAAGGAATGTTCCATCCCATTGGACCAAATTTTCTTCTCTCTTGAACTAGTGCATGGAAGAAACACAGACCAAACAGAAGTTTCTCAAAACTCTGCAGAGAAAAAAAAACTATTTTAATTACACAAATATAAAAGTAAAAAAAAAAAAATGTCAAGTAAATCAGAAGATAATATAAAATTATTTACTCAAATTTTGATTAAACAAAAAAAAAAGTTAACTCATTAATGTATATCAGTGTAGTATTCATGGGCAGTTCTATTAAATCATTTATGAGCAAATTAGGCTTTTAAATGAAGCTAAAAATTATCCCTTTTTTTATCTGTGTCAAAAATATATATATATTTACACTAAAAGTAATGGCATGTAGCCTAATTAAAAGATAATTATTTCAATTGTGGCCATGACAATACAGAGGCAATGAGAAGATGGAACTTTGCCATGCTGCCTGTACTTTGTTGGGTATCCATTCAAAGTTATCTGGACCTCATTAAATCTTCACCATACAACAACTTCATATAGAGTCGATTCCGCTTAATTGGGACACATCGGGACCGAGACTTTTTGTCCCAATTAAGCGGCTGCCCCAATGAAACATAAAAATTTACTATTGGCTTCTTGGTTTGGTTTCTTTGAGCTTTGTCCCAAATAAGCGGCTGTCCCAATTAAGCGGAATCCACTATATATATATATATATATATATATATATATATATATATATATATATATATATATATATATATATATATATATATATATATATATATATATATATATAAATAAAACTTAAGTAACTTCACAACAAAGAGTGAAAAAAATTTAAACACATTGTTTGGCATTTACCTGCTCTTTCCCCTTACATCCTTTGAAAAAAGACTCATCACTGATGGGGTCATTTAAATAACTCTGTAAGAGATTCTGACGAAGTCCAGTGGGAGGTTCGTTGGTCATTTTGACACCATTTTGTAGAACTGTCACAGGGAACTGTGAACATTAAAACAAAAGGAACTTTTTAAAATAAATTATGTTTATGTATGTAACAAAGAGCCAAATAAAGAATATTTGAAATATGGTTGAAAGTATTATATGTGAAAACACAAATAGAAAAACATAATGCTTTATACAAAATTAAACCGTAAATAAGGATTTCAGTTAAATTTCCTTAAGACGTGTTTTTTATGCTAGACGACAGATTCATGGCTTAAAGTAGATGCACATGTATTATGTTCAATGTTTACTTCATTTTGCATTCTAGATATACTTAAAATGTTAATTCATGCTACAAAATGAGATGTTGACCAAGAGCTTACATTTATTGTAACTCATCAGTAACTTTATGTTATATGCATTGAATAGAATAAGCCTAATTCTTTGTATTCATTATTATTCAAAAAGCTTTGATTTGGCAAACATGTAGATACATGATTTTAATAATTATAAGTCCATGCATTAACATTTTATACAACAGTTAAAGTTGACTTAATAATGGCAAAATTAATAAATTACATCTCTGGTGCATTAAAGTGTGAAATTGTGAAGATTTTGCTTTAGTCTTATATAGACAAGCTTAATTAAGCTAATTTGTGCAAAAACAATAGCAAGTTTAATTAAAAAACTAAAAAGTATAAAATAAAATAATTAAAAGGATGGGTGATTTGAACTAAATATTTTTTTATATTAGTTGATAAGCAGTAATAAATAAATAATTTACATATCTAGTTGGGTATGTAATTAATATTGTCAGTAATGACATTTTATATAAATATATGTATTTGCATGATAAAATGAATTTATCTTTTTAGTGCATTTTAATAAAAGCTTATTTTCAAAACTTTTTATATCAATAAATATAAGAATGTATATTTTATTAACCCTAGTTTCTCTAAAAGTTTGTCTTTTAGACCTTAGTACAAAATTATGTGAAACGTTGGGGTAAATATTTTGGTGATGAAAGCATTACCTTAGGGGATGGATAACTGGTTAACCAAAGTCTGAAGGAGGCATTAGTTGTTTCTGGGGTAAATTCTTCACAGATTTTTTCCAAAGAATTCATCCACGAAACAGCCAAATGGCAATTTTGTAACAGGACCCAAGTACCGTCTTCTTTAGCTATCTTTATCATCTTAGCAGCAATGGGACCCTGAAAATTAATTCATAGACTTTACTACACGTATATGGCTGATTTTTTTCAGACTTGACGAAATGTTTTACAATAATAATACCTGTCCTTGACCCAATGATATTGAATTAAATTTGTTTCCTCCAAACCCCTTATCCTCTGCATATTTTAAAAGACTCATAGTTGGATCTGCTCCAGGGGAGAGAACAAAGATTAAAGGAGTACAGCAATTAGAATCAACATAGCTTTTGGCCAAGTCAAAGGGTGGTGGCTCAACAAATTTCTTGCCAAGCTTTTCCATGACAAATTCTGTGATAGCAAGCCCAATCTGAAAAAAAAATATTTCGATTAAAAAACATACACTTTTTTTTTTCTAAAATTGAATAAATTATACAGAGCCTTAATAAAACAAAACTTAATACATGTAATATGCTTTTTTTAATCATGTTTAGCTTATGTTAAATAAAAAGAATTGCTGTCACAAGTAAATTACTAAGCTTTATTCAAAGTATAATAATTGCTTTTTGAAGTTTCTAGAACCAATTTTAATTCACCACATCTGATTAAAGTTTAATTTTTAGCTCATGGTTAGTTAATCTCAAGAGAAACTCACCTTCAATTTGAAATCATTAATGTTAAAAAGAAATTTCAAAAAGAAAAATGAAGCTTTTAAAATATCAGGGCTAGCTTTGCTTTACCTTGTCAGGTCTTATGGTTCTAAGCACAATCATCTTTTGAAAATCATTTAGCTTTTCGTTCCAAGGTTCTGGTAAAGTCACTTTGTGAGGTTCTTTTTCATTGTAAAATATTTTCCATGTCTCAATGTTTTTGATAAAGACTTCTCTATGAAATGATAATGAATTGATGTGTCAAAACTTTTGATTACGAACAAAGTATGCTCTACATAACCCAGTGATATGAAAATGATAAAGTTTGCCTTCATAATAAAGAGAAACATGTTGTATGAAAGCTGTATAAGATTCTATAGCATTTTATTGTAATGCTTGTGCAGATCTTTATGAACATTTTAAGTAAATGTTTAAAAAAAATAACAGAGTAAGAAATCAAACAAAGTACATGTAATATTACTTATTCAAAGAAAATTTTATTTAGTAGCAAACATTTGTTCTTTTCCTAACCTGAAACCTTTAAAGTTTTTGAGATCACTCATACGACAGATTTCATCCCAACATTTGTCATTCAGCCAGACAGGAGCAGGGTTAGCCACTTTGTTCTCCAAACCGATTCCTCCAGTTAAAAAAAACGTAAACTCTTCTGTATTCAAATCTTTCTTAGCCCTAAAAATAAGTGATAAAGAAATATTTAACTGGAGCAAAATAAAGAAAAGAAATTTAAAAGTTACACAAAACAAAAAATATCCAGTAACATGATCATTAAAAATAATAATATTATTTAATTTCTGCTTTTTAAATCAAAATAAAAGTCTTTATTTAAAATATTAAGAATCCAGCTCTGTTAATTAATAATTAACTAAATAAATATAACAAATAATAATGATAGTAATTATTTAATGTAATGCAACAAGTAAAAACATTTCAAAACGTGCATAAAAAAAATTTAAATCATAATACACACAGAAAAAATCAACCTGATATGTTTATCTGATCATAAGAAAATTTGACAGTGCTTTACAAATAAAAATGTTTTATAAGTGCTGTTATAAAAGCAGCTAAAATTTAAACAAAAGAACAGAACAGCATTTTATGAGAAACAATCAGGAGTAAAAATCATTCTCTGGATTAAGTGACTATGAAATCTAAAACACAGAATATATTAAAATTGAAGTTTGTGTGCATATGATACATATATCTAATTTTTTAATTACATTTTTATGTAAGTAAGCATTCAGTAAAACAATAACAGTCAAACATTAGTTTCACACCACAGCATGACTAGCCTCTATAAATGAAATGGGTTATTGTTGTTATTATTAGCTATATTAAACTCAGGGTTTTCATTGGGTCTAGACAAAGTTCCTAAATCCATTGAGCTTAAAATAGATTGGGGAAAGTAGATGCAGCTGGACACAATCCCCTAGTATTGCAGCGCCAGTACAGAGAAGGAAACGTTACTTCATCTGACACAGAGTGTGCTCAAATCTTTACTTTACCAAGCATCTATGGTCAGGTATTATTTATGTGATTCCATTAAAAAACATAACAGCAAGTAACTAAACAAGTGATGAAAGTATAGGCCTATACGCAATGAACTTTTGTTTTTTAAAAGAGTTCTTTTTCAATCGCTTTATTTAATATTTAATGCACATGCCAAATGTATTTTATTTAATGAACCCACCAAATGAACATTACATAAAAATGACTGCAATGTATGGCATGCAGAACATGCAGGGTTAAAACCAAATTAACTGGCTAAGTGATATAAAAAAAAAGTACGGTAAAACTTTGGTTTACAAAATTCATGTCCTTCACTGTAAATGATCTCAATCATTAAAATCAGTGAGTACATGCAAGATGTTTTACAGTGTAGGTTTTTAATCCCAAAAAAAAGTTTCATTATCTCAACTGGATTATGGGAACTGGATTTTCTTTATGGTTTGAGGGGCTTGTGAACCAATGTTTTACTGCATGAATGCAACACCATACAAAAAAAAAACATAAGTATTTTTTTTTAATACACAAATTTATTTTTCATTCAAATTCACACAGCATTCTTATAAGTAACTGCTGTTTCTTAAGTATCTTGGTTTACAAAAAAAAAAATTAATTAACTTTATCAGACTAAGTACTTTATAAAGATAAAAAACAATTACTTTACTATGTAAAATCTGAATGATAAACAGCCAGTAAAATAAGTTTTATTTCCTTGGATCAATTAAAAATTTCAATCAGTTTTCTAAAACAAAGTTAATAAATTATCTTTCTTTCTTAACATTTCAAGCAGAACAAATATTATTGAAGTCAAATATATTGATCCTTAGGAAACAGCAGTTAAAATATTTGAAATCTAGGCTAACAACCTGCAATAAAAATGTCTACATTTATTTAGGTATGGATCAATGAAAAAATATTGAAACGTATAAAACTGATAATCTAAAAGTACTACAAAGATAAATTAATATCAATAGCTTCTTAATCAGGGTGAGAAATTTTTATTTTTTTTATTTTTATTGCAGATTGAAACATATAGCTAGCTACTTTTGTTATCCACACGCTGATGAGTCAGTCAGACCATACTTACAACAAGATGTTGGAACAAAGGACGAAAGAAAAGAGCAATTTGTCTTTCTCAAACAGAGAGCGACAAATATTGCAGTACAGATTATATGTAAAATGGTCAGACAAGTACCGAAGTCGCTTCTCCACAATTTTGGACTTGTTACTAGAAAAAAAAAAATTGGCAAAAAAAAGAAAAATAGGGAATGAATTAATTGTTGCTAATGATTTCCTCAATCATTATTGGTTTGAAACTCATCTTGTGATCAAAGGCAATTTAAAATGCTGTATCTGAAAAGCAAGTTAAATAATTAAGCTGTACAGTTTCTTGAGGAGAAACATATGATGGTATTCAAGTGACTCTGTGGAAATAAAATTTGATCAGACAAGTTGAATAGACAAAATAATTTTATATGTCACTTACAACTGTAAATTGGCACACAGGATGAACGAAAAGACAAGTTTGTGCTTGGCCAAAAGTGACCGGGCAACATTGTCATACAGCAGGAGAGTGAAATGATCACTCAGATAGCGCAGCCGGCGCTCAATTATCTTTGATTTATTACTGTGAATAAAGCGAATATTTAGGTCAAACCACAATTCTAATTTTTAAAAAATTCTTTTGCCCAACAATGCCAATGTTTTATTTCCATTTTTTAAAAAGTATAATATTGCCCTCTATGAAAAATATCTATGTAATGAATGAGTGTTAGAAATAACTCATTATCTGTTAATTTTAATTTTACATTCACTTGGAATTATATTTTTACTTCACCAAATAGAAAAATATTTACTGTGACATAAGTAATACAAATCTAAAGAAAATTGAAAATATTTCATTCTGAAGATAATTAAATATAATTTCTCTATAAGAAAACAGAAATTTTGAGTAACATAATAAGCTAACATGTAATATATTATATATTATTAACTAGAAAAACAAGTTGATTCTTCTAAACTACATTGACCAAAAACAGCCAATGGGCTACTACCTATATAATTTAATTTATTAAAAAATTTAAAAAAAGATAAATTACAACAACAATGCTATCATAATGTATTTTTAACTTATTGTAGTAATCACTCAAAAAGAAAATGACCTGATTTAATATGAGATAAAAAGATACATTTTTTGCATATAACACTTAAATATTTAATAGAGGATACATTTATTTTCACATGAACAGTTTTAGCATAATTATTATAGGTTCTATTTTGATGTATGCTCTCAAATGTACAATTAGAGCAACCTACCTGTCTTGAATGCTCATGATGAACAAATTAACAAACCAGGTTAGAGAGTATTGGTACATGGGGTCAATGTTTGGTAGGTCAGTTATGGAGAAAAACAAAGTGGATGAATGCTTAGCAATGGGTCTGTAACCAACTCTTGAAGATTCAATTTTCTTTTCTGTCTCCTCCGCAATCTGTTGTAGCAAAAAATTCAAGTAATAATGGTTTTTATATCTGTTAATTAATAATCAGTTCTTGCCTTTCTTTATTAAGTCACTCTATAAACTAAAAAAAATGCTGCCAACTTGCTTGACTATGATGCATCAATAACTATGAATAAGGTGGATTTCAAAAGATGGTAGGATGGAAACATTAAATTATTTCTGTATTCTTTATAAATGAAAGAATACTACTACCAAAAAAAATAGACAAAGAAAAATTTTACAGACTCATTAAGGCAGTAAATATTCAAAAATTTAAGCATAACAATATATTATAAAAATATACCCTTCATAAAAAATATGAAACAACAAATTAAACAACAAATGTACCTTTTGTTTCTTGGAGATCTCATCAGATAAAACTTTAGAAGAATCCAAAACCTGAATAGCTTGCTCATCTTCTAAAATGTTACCTTGTGAAGAAGACAAGGTGTACAAGATTTTGTCCTCAATATCCTTTAACTGTTTCTTGTTTGTGGCACTAGTGACAATCAAAGCTTGTCTCTCCTCTTCCAGTTCAGGTCTTGGGAGGGAAATAATTTTTAATATATTTATTTAATACAAGGTTGTACATGTTTCATTGATATGCATTGTACATATGAATTGTATAAGCAAAACAAATATCACTTATTTCACATTGTATAAGGTCTCTGACTTAAAAAATATCTTAAAGCTTTCTACTGAAAAAAACAATTATCTAAACAAGAAATAGTTTTTATAAATTTAAGAAAATCACTGGAATAGAAATAGTTAGACTAGTTTGAAAATGCTTTAACAAAATTTTATGTCAATGGAAAGAATTACATGTTGTATATTATTAATGTTAAATATAGTAGAAAGACAAAAATGCAACAAACCTTTCCTTGGCAACAACAATTCCCAATAGCTGATCTTCTAAACCTTCAGGGGTGATCATAAAGTTAAGCAGAGAGACTTTGGTGGATAACTCGGGCATGTAATGAGGGTTACGTAGCTTAGTAGTAATGTAAAATCTGAAGTCTTGGCTGTACTCAATAATGTTATCTCCAAGGCGAATCATCTCAACACCAGCTGGTTATGATAAAAAATAAATTTGTTTATCAACAAATATTTTTACACTAATAATTTGCTAAGTCTATTATTATTATTTCAAACTTGTTAAAAATATAAACCCATTAAAGTCTCACAACATGACTTCAATTTTTACCCTAAAAGATCCTTATATGTTTCTATAAAAAAAACCTGGCATATATTTATTTGATTCTATCAGTTGATAAAACATGAATTTAGAACATAACCAAAAAAAAACATTTATTCAGGACTTACATAAGGCATCTTAAGCCTCAAATTTAAATGCATTTGCTTTGAGACTCTCATCGTTTTTTTAAGATATTTATATACATTTTTTTTTAATTTATTAAACAATAAAAATATAAATAAAAGTGCAAAAATGAAATAAATATCTAAAACCTTTGTTCCAAATCGGTTGTGATAAAAAAGTAAATGTATATGCAAAAAAAAAAAAAATTAAAAATTATAAAAAATAAAAGCACATCATGTACTTTAAAAGTATCACATTAAAAGTGAATATTATAAAAGATAACAAGAATGACTTATCTGTACACACTTTACAATATAATTCACAAAAATTCTCTTAACCAAATTCATTGCAGCAGAGTGACTTAAAAATAATGTGACATTGTATGCAAGTGAAGTAGTATTAAAGAAGAGATGTGATTTTATAAATATAAAAATGGGGCCAACCTGTAATAGGTGCTCCTTTTGGGGCTAAGGCCAATCAATAAGATTAAAAATTGTTTATAAAAAAATAGAAAGTTTTAATAAGCGATTTATCGCTATCATTTTGATGTTTATTCTAGACAAAAAAAAATGTTCACTAGCTTTTGATATACTACTATTTGTGATAAAAAAAATATAGAAATATTTCAGTACTGTACAAATGAGATGTACTGGATATTTATTTGTACAATTTGATTCATTTTGATGAAAAGAACCAGAAAATACTGTTTTAAATTAAATCATGATTGTTGGTAGATTTTCAAAACACTTACCTTGTTTGAAAGTCTGCTTGAGCAGCAAAGGTTCCAGAGAGGGGTCAAGCTCTTCGCCAACATTCTCCAACAGAAGTGGGTTGCCAAAAGTCACACAGTTCTCCAGTGTCCTCATGTAGTCTGCATCGGAAAGTTTTATAACAGACAGTGTGTTGTCTTTCTCAGAGTTTTTGACCCAGCGGTTCGCCTGACCCTGTGGGTCAATCATCAGTGGCCTGGAACAAAACAATGAGGTCATTACAAGTTGTTTTTTACACTTTAATAATGAAATGATCAAATGTTTTAATTCTGAAAATATTGCCATTGAGATATTCTGTTTCCACCTGTGTTTTTTTTTTTTTTGCCACCACCATCAGCATCACAGTGTTTGAGTGTACCCTGCCACACAAGACAAATTGGTGGCACATGCATGATTGTCTGTCATAGCATAAAAAGTGCAGAGGAGTGTAGAGTACCTTCAGCATCTGCCAGCATGGCAAAGAGTGGGTTATAGCATAGGCCAATAATGGCTAGATCAGCAGGCCATGCACCTGCCAACTGGCTAGAATGGTAAGGCATTGGTTTTTCTTGACATATCTGTCAGAGAGGCAGGGTGAGTTTAAATGTCAGGCTGCGAGTGTGCTTGGGGTAGTTAACAGAGTGAAAGGTGTTGAGTCACAACCGCAAGCTGTGAATGTCACTGCACCAATTAGTTAGTTTTATTTTTAAACCTTGCTAGAAGACACCAATGACCTTCTCACAAATCATGGTCCTGTGTCAGAAATGTTTCCACCTTCATCATTCAATTTTCATTATGAAATTTTATCTCCTGAACAAACTTATTATAATTATACAATCGTCATTCACAATGAACAGTTTTCATAAATGGTAATTTTAATATCTCAATTTCTTGATTTAAATATTTAAAAAAATGTATTTCAATAACATAATTTTGATTACTATTCCACAAAGTCTATGCAGAAAAAACCATAACTTTCACAGTCAGATTGATATACCTAATAACAATATTATTCAAATATTTACATTTACAGATAAGCATGACAAGGACCACAGGAAAACATTTTAAAAAGTTACCATCTCCTGGAGTTAGCGACAATGACACCATTGTCCACTGAAAAACTGTCCTTGGGGAGACCAGCAATGTTCCACGCCTGAATTTTGATTGGTTCACCAAGAGTTTTGGTCAAAGAAAATTCTGCTGAGCATGGTATCTTCTTTGACTGGGATAAAAGTAATACAGGATACAAGTCAATCAATGAATATTCATTTTCATTTCAAAGAATAACATTCTTTATCAGTTACCACCTATTGAGTTTTTTATTTGCTTTACCCCTGCAATCAAAGATGTCTGATTATGATACCTGACATAATTTGATCCATTGGGAAGTCTCAGAATCTCTGAAGGACCTGGTAAATGGGCCGAGGTAAGCTATGACACCAGCTGAAATGAGGACATCTCCCATCAAGTTGTCATAGATGTTCTGAAGGTCAGCAGCGGCATTCGTCCATCTCTCTTTCTCCCCACCCAGGCCTCCAATCAACTTCTCAGCTCTGACCAGCTTCTTGCCACACAAATCCACCTACGTGTAAAATTTTATCCAATTGTCAATATCATTTATATTATATCAATGAAATATCCACTTTTAATTTCTTCCTTTAAGTTTACAAACTGTTTCACAAAGTCACTTTACCTTTAAATTCAGGGCTGATGTAAAGTTTTGTTAAAAAAAAATTATGTACAGACTATAATAGAAAATAGATTTTAAGCAAGGCAGTTAATTCTGTAAAAAAATTTCTGCACTCTATTGATGTTTGAGTGCAGGCATGATTGTAAAATCTGTGTGCATTCACAGCTTATACTTAAACTTTCAATGAAGTAAAAATAACATAATTATTAAAACAGATGTTTGTAGAAAAACTGATTTCAAATGTTGATAGCTCGTATAATATTCAATTAAATATATACTAAATCAATGCCAGCGTGTAAAGAAAGGAATATATTAATGAAGAAGAACCTGAAACTCCAGTTGTTGTTTCTTTTCTGTCATGTCTTTAAATGTGTTCTTTAAATCTTCCAATTTTTTCTGTACTGCTGCCAATTCTGCTCTTTTGGCATTCAGATTTTCCATCATTTTACTGAGCTCTGCTTCTGCCTCTCGCAACTTCTCTTTTTTAGGGGCGACAACTTTGGCAACGCGGTCATAAACTTCAAGAGCAAGAATCCATTTACAAAGACCTGGTAATAATATAAAAAAAATTGTCTCTTCAAATTTTTATTCATACCATAATTTATCTAAACAGAGAAAGTTACAAAAAAATAAAAAAAATCAAGTGAATAACTGTTCGAGTAAAAATGAAAAAATACAATGATCTTTTGAGCTAGACATCTTATGTTCTCAATAAGTATTGTAATAGTCAGGAAGTATCAATTACCATTTTATTCTTAGTATTCTCATAAACTTTATAGTAATGAAGATCATATTCCATAACGAAAAATCAAAATATATTGTGAAGTGCATATTACAAAACAAAACAAATATTGTATTAAAATGCTGACAGTAAAGATTTGCAAATCATCTTGAACAATATCAACAAATGGTGGTTAGGTTCTTTTTCAAACCATTCACCGGCTGCTCATAAACATTATTTACAAACACTGACCTTCGGCTGCTGAGGATGCGTTGGCCACAATTTCAGGCTTAAAATTAGCATTGGTGATGTACTCCTCCCTTATTTTCTTCATGATGCTTGGCGGGATGTTGTCTTTGTCATACTCCAGGAGAGACTGCAAGAAGTTCATGTCACCAAGAAGTTTTTTGCTGGGTCCCCAGAAGTCATTCATCTTATAGGAATCAATACAAAAATCAATAACACTGGTAAACAGTGAATTCATTGCCAGTGATATTTGAATCATTTTATACAAAGTCAACTATGCTGATTTAGAATATGTAAGTGCTTTTCCTAGATTGGCTCTATTTTTCGAGATAATTAAAATTAACGAAATAATGTATGCACCGTGTTTGAAAATTGTCAAGAATTGCATGAAGTAAAATAGTATACTAACAAATAGTAGTGAAACTGTTAATGGTCATGCAGAAATTTGTTCAAAAATATGTGTAATAGTGTTATGGAGGAAAACATTTTCATTTGAAAAACTAATTATGTCTAATTAATTAATTAATTAATATGCTTATTGTCTATGGTAATGCATTAGCAAATCGCTGTTTGCTCGACTTCCTTTTGTGTGTGTCGTTGGGTCAATTGCGCTGGAGGCTCCAACAGTTGTCAGCCATCATATGTATGTCCCATCTTCCTTGATATCTCACCTCCATCACCCTCATATCCTGATAAAACCTCTCACATTGTTCCTCACTGAAGTCCCCAAGGTTACCTGGAAATTTGTCTAAATGACAATGCAGGTAATGTACCTTGATGTTCATATTTGTTCCAATGTTTCTGAAGTTAGCGAGCATATCTTGCACCAGTTCTTCGTAATTCTCTGATCTGTTATTACCTAAAAAGTTCCTGAAAACTGAAACAAAACTGTTCCATGAAGAAGCTTCAAGGTGATCCATGAAATTAGTAAAATTTTGATCGTTGATGAGTTTCCGAATCTGAGGACCGTAAAAAATCCCAGCTTTCAGCTTCTCCAGGCTCAATCCGGGAAATGATCTGCAAATATACTTGAACCAATTGCCATATTTGTCCAAAGCCTTAACAAATTGTTTCATTAAACATAATTTGATATGAAGCGGTCCGAGAATTATCTTATTTTTGTCAACCAGTGCCTTGTTGATGATATTTTCTTTACCTATAGTCACGATTCCCTTGCAGGCCATGTCACTCTTGTCCAATGATCTTGCCTTAACCTGCTATCCCAAAGGCACATGCAGCATGGGTATTTAGTGTATCCTGACTGCTGCCCAAGCAAGAAGTTTACCATTTTTAGATCAACACAAATTGACCACTGATGCTCATAATAACGGACTTTCTGCTATAGTATTTTGATATTCTCATACTCTTCTTTAAGTTTTGTTGAGTGGGCAATGGGAAGAGATGTATAATGGTTACCATTGTGTAACAGAACACATTTCAAGTTTGTAGTCCCATTTGGAGCAGAAGTCCAGGGATGTCATTACAGTAAACAAGATCTTCCTCTTGGCTGAATTATGGAAGAAAAACTCTTCTCTTTTCCGATAAAATGTTATTTTAACTTCTGGTTTGAGAAAATTTCTTTCATTGAGCCTGGACACTTTAAAGCTCAGATGCTTGCTTGGACAGATTTCGGTCTCGTATTAGGTCACTGAATTCTTCTTGGCTGAATGGTTGAAGTGTTGAAGAACTTCCTTCATAATCGCTTCCACTATTTTCACCTGCCAAAAACTCCAGATCTTGCCCCCCGTCGGAGTCTGATGGTGAAAACTCTAATAATCCAGTAAACACTGGTATAGGAACTTCACTGCTATGTGGAATTGGTCTCCTTGCAGATTCAAGATCAGGATAATCCCACTTAGATTTCTTGTGGCGATTGAAGCCTTTAACATTCACAATACAAAAATAGCAATCACCAAAATGGTCTTTCGGCTCTCGCCATACCATTGGTACACCGAAACTTAGACTTTTCTTCTCACCATTTGTCCACTGCCGTAGGATCTCCAAACAGTTTTTGCAGACCTTATGGGGAGCCCAAGGCTTGTCTTGGTCTCCCAGCTTCACACCGAAATAAGCCAAATATGCCTGCTGCACAAAGTCGGCCATATTTCTTCTTTGCTTTTCAATCATGTATTCTCCACAGATGTAACAGATTATTTTTGCAGCATCTTCGTGATGAACTCATGATGTCTTTAGAAAGCAGCATAAAAGAGAAAAAATTAAACCAAGTTATAACTTGGTATAGTTAAATTGAACAAAAGACACCAAACTTATTGCATTTGTTTTACACAAAGGGTATAATCATATTTTGAAGGATGTCCAATATCTCAGAAACTAGAGCCAATTTAGCAAAAGCAGTGGCAGTTTTGAAATCAGCACCCATGAATTGTTATAAATTCATTCAAACATTCTTGGCAACTCGCAAAAAATTTTTTTTTGTTGAGCTGTGTAATTAATGTCAAGCTTATCTCTATTCTGTATTTTAATACTCAATCTCTCATCAATAATTTTATTTCACAATGGTTGAAATGAATACAAAATTGGGGTATGGTTTTCATTTGTACACAATACTGTGGTGAGCAATTTCTGAATATAAGGCTGGCACTTAAAGAAAACGACACGTTCTGGACATTTAACAATGAAGCAGGATTGTGGACATTAAAATTTTAGATCAAATGAAGATACAATTTTTTTAATTTCTCTGTGTAATGGTATACATTGAGTAACAGGGGCTTTGGGGGAGGAGCACAGTAAAAGTTGTGGGACGGATGGCCGAGTGGTGTAGATACTCGACTGTCGACCTGAGAGTCCTGGGTTCGATCCTCGCTGAGGCCCATGGAATTTTTCCAGGTGAAATTTGGTGCAAAGTCGTCCCACAAGTCCACCCAGCTTTAAATGGGTACCTGACTTAAGTTGGGGAAGTAAAGGCGGCTGGGAGTTGTGCTAACCACACAATCCCTTCATATGCCGAGCTTATAGAAACAGATAATTTTCTACACTTCATCTACCCCGATGGCCCGTTAGGGCTAAGAAGGGAACTTTACTCTTTTCACAGTAAAAGTATCAAAGTATCTATGGGTTTCATCTCAGAATAAAATGTTTTTTCTTGAAACCAGAGTTGTGTAGTAGCTTTTCATTATCTTCAGCATAGAAAAAAGCTAAATGACACTAATGTGTTTTTAACACTCAGCCTCACTGGCGCCACCTAATGAACAGTTTGTGGAGTATTAAAGAGTAAATGTTTTTTTATAACAAAAGACAGATCATACCTTTTGCCCAGGCTTATCTGGGTTGTTGACCTTCTCAGGTTTTATATCCTTCATGACACAGACAGCCGACATGACAAGGCGGACACCAGCCGGGGGATTGTTCATGGATTTGACAATTGTGATATCAGCAGGCTGTTGAAAGTTTATGAGAAAAACCAGTGAATGAGAAGTTTTTGACTAAACAATAGCTGTAAGTATTAAACAAATTTAATTCTTTTATATCAAAATGAGCAAAATTAAAGAAAAATGTCTTCCTATTAGCAAGCTTGTGAATCAGCAATAAGATTATTTCAGGACCTTCAGTGTATTCAGGGCTGCGATGGCCATTTCTAAAGCTGGAATAGCCTCGGCCAACTGGGCCTCACAGTCATCTTTCAGGGCCTGGGCCTGTGATGCACTTTCATTGGCTACAGCTTCATCAGCTTTAACTTTCTCTGTGGTCTTCTCCACATCTGCAGAGTCAACCTCAATGACCTTCAGCATTTTTTCATTTTCTGCAGCAGACACGACAAGCTGTGGCTGCAGTTCTTCCAATTCTTTTTGCATGGTTGCCACCTATGAGAATATCAAAGTATGATATAAATGGTTTTATACATTTAATGGCAAAGTAATTTATAAAAGAAAACAAACAACATAAAGTGAATAAAAACTGGAAAAGTTTAATTATGAAATAATTTTATGGCTAAAATACTTTGCCATAAATGATAAAGAAAAATGTTCCTAGTTTATATAAAAATGAAAAGAAATATGAAAAAAATCCACACTGGGTTAAAATAAATTTAGAATTATTGAGTAATTAAAGGTTTACTAAAAAATAAAATTTTAAATCTATGTAATAAAAAATAGTGAATTTTTTTACCTGAGATGCAGCAAAAGCTAATTTTTCTAGACCAACAAGATATCTCTGTTTGGCTTTCATTGTCTCATCCTGTTTTTTCTGTAACAAGTTCTTGAAAGAATTGATCAGTTCCAGGTAGGAAGTTGGTGTGACATAGTTGTGACGACCTAATTCTCTTAGGAACCTAAATAAATTAAAACACCTATGATGTTAAATTTTTTGTTCAATTTAAAACATCCACCTTAAAAGTACTTTTTATGTTTAAGCACAATAAATGACAAAGCATTATCTAGCCCATTAGTTATATTACAAAAACTGTATCTTTTTGTGATATAAGATGTAGATTATTAGGTAAAACAACAAATACATGTATATGTAACAAAATTTTACAATAACAAAAGGTTTTAATAATGTGAAATTTAACTAACCTTTCAGACAAATTTCTAACACTCTGGTGAAAAGATTTGCAAATGTTGACCACTTCTACCTTTTCTCTGTCTTCAATATCTGCCACTTCCAAAAATTTATTAGCAACTCTCATAAGAGCATCATCCGGCCAGGCCTATTTATTTAAATTAACAAGAATGATGGGATTTTTTAAGCATTTTAGTCTCAATATCTTTTAAACAATGGAATTTTTTACTCAAATTTTTTAAATTAGGAAAAGAATTTTTTTTTCCTCACCTGAAACCAGTCAATTGTGCAACAGTTGATAAGTGATGGGAACTGACGCAGCCTATTGCGGAATGCGTCTCCAATAGGACTGAAGGCTATTATAATGTGCAAGTTTTCTCTGCAGCGATTCACAAAAAATGCAAACAGAGCCAGGGGTGAAAAATCTGCATTCTTGTTGCCAGCTTGGGCAACGGGCCTCACAGCCTGTAGAAAAAAATTTGGGACATAAGTTACAAAAAAATTAAGACTATGGATTAACTTGGTAATTCCATAAAACTCATCTTTAATTGTGAAGTAACCTCCATAATTTCAGCTTTTTCATCTGAAGCAAACAAATTGGGAACTTCACCAGTGTTGAGCAGGGAGTCAATGTCTTCTAAGAAAGACTCTTGTTTAATCTGTGTGTCAGTGATGAGGAAAACAGTTGTCTTTCCTTGACCTCCAGCAGCATTGAGAACACTCTACATCAGGAAACCAATAATAGATATATCACAGTGCATAGCAGTTACACACTTTGCTAAATTTTAGGTATTGTTCCAAGGGCTGAAGAAATAAAGCAAATAGTAAAACTATACCTTGATGTCTTCTCTCCATTCATTGGTTCCATAATTTTTAGAGATTTCAGGCTGGAAAAGACTGTGTCCTGCCATAGCTGTTGCTAGCCGTGTCAAAGATTGACGCCCACTACCACCAACACCAACTAATAGACCATTTCCACCTGGTTGTCTCAGAATACGACAAATACGTGACAAATGCTCAAGTACATATCTATTAATAGAAGAAAAAAACCTATCTTTACTACAAGTTCATTAAATAATCTTAAACTTTTAACAAAATTCACATAAAAAATAAAGAAAACATAAAAATGAGTATTTTATATTCCTAATTCAAAGCTTTTTATTTTTAAAAAATTTCTTATAAGCTGGGAATTTTTTTATCGTAAAGATTAAAACAAACATTAACCCACTAATCTAAACAAATGATCAATTTTACAAAGTTGAGTTACAAACCTAAATATTACAAGATTCATTGCATTTTTGTGGGTGTTGTTATACTCATCTAGGCAGATTGCCACAACATTGTAGAAATCATCAAGGGAAGCTACTTCTTTGTACATCCTGTCTTCTGGCATAGCATCAGGATCCATGTAGTCACCAAACATTAAGCTACGTAAGTCTTCCTCTTTTACCTGAGATTTCAAAATAATAAAAACAAACAGCAGATCTGTTTAAAAAATATTTTTTTAAGTAAATTTAAAGTATCAAGTGAGTTAGTAAATAATGGGAAAAATGTGCTGTTCCATACACATGGTTTTTATATTATTAGAGAAATAATTACATTTCACAAAATATTTAAAAAAAAATGTATCTTTTTATTACCTTTCCTCCATGTCCATCTCCAACTAGATTAGCAAAAAGACCATCCATACTTTCTTTGAAATGATCTTTGAGAAGATTAGCAACTGTCCTGTTCACAGATTTAAGTATGACAATAAAATAATAGACTACCAGTTGATAAAAAAAATTCTTAGCAATGTAGAAAAAAAAAATAGAATGGTAAATTTCAGAATCAGAGAATACTTTAAGAAACAAACAAATATCATTCAGTATACTGACAGTAAAAAAATTCAGTAAACCTACTTAAAAAGCCAGTCCCTGTCAGAATCATCAACCAAACGATCATAAAAAACTCTCATAACTTCATGAACCCACAGTCTGTAAAAAAAATATAAATATATATATCATCTGACAATTTACAAGTAAACAACAGAAAAAATTGTAAACTCAATAGCATGAGATAATTTACTGTAAAAAAAAAGTCATGACATTGTTTTCTTACTTGATCAGAGTTTTCTTATCTTGCACCTGCTCTTTTTTAATGAGGCATACACCTAGGATGACTCTGGAGAAGTCTCGAAGGTTAAAAATGTAGTGAGATTTGGCAGGTGTGGGCAAAAGGCTCTTCATGGCCTCTTTATACATTTCCATGGTGGCATTCACAACAGTGGTTCCAACGGAGAAGTAGTCTGAAGAGAACTCTTGTTGCTGAAGGCAAAAAAAAATAAATAAAAAAATGCTGCAAAAGTGCATTTTGTAGCAAATATATGAGCTGTAAAAGTATTTTGTAAAACTCAAAGTTACCCTTAGGTAAGTGGTGATCAAGGTGTTGAATATTTTGGTCATGGACTCATCATTGAATGGGTTCATGGAGACAATGTTGAAGTGACGCATGAATCTGAGAGTTATTGTGTTTCGTCCTCCACCCGGTGGTCCCATGGCTGTCAGGAATTGAATATCTTGCAGGACGATCTTACTTGTGTCTTTGAGGTCATACCTACAAAATAGTGAAAATTTTAAACACAGATTAATTAACAAGGATTAAGAATGTAAAGGTACACCTATAAAAAACCATCAAGGAAGATGAAAGACATCAACTGTTCCTAGAAGCCAAGGTATTACAAGGGTGCAGTGGGGCTAACACACTACCCTGCTATCTTAAACATTTACTGGTGCTCATTGTAAGCTGGGTGGACGAGAAGAAAATCCAACAATCAATGGGGCATGAGCATTTGACATTTAAGTCAACAAAAATCAGCTCATCCAAAGGGCTGCTAGCTCCCATGAAAACTGTGATGGAGATAATAAAAAACTAACCAGTTCCCATGGTCAATAAACTGACGAAGCAACTCAATTGGGGGCTGAGCTCCATACACTTCCTTAGCTGGCATGTTCAAGTCATCAACGAAGATTATGGCTTTCTTTCCAACCTGAGGTCCAAACACACCTTTACGTCTTTTGTCAAGCCTGGACATTATGATATTCTATATACAGACGAAAAGACAGTTTTGATAATACATTTTCTTATCACTAGTAATAATAATTATATATAGAAAGTTTACCAATGTTGCAAATCAATTAAATCTGATTCTGTTAATTATATGCAGAACTGAAAACACTGATAGTTATCAAAGTATTGTTAGCAGTTCTTTACCTCAATAAGTAATCTAATAAATTTGTTTTTAGTAAAATTTGAATATGCATAATCTGGTCTGAGTCTTTAGAAAAAATTATTACTAGCAACCTAGCAATTAAAAAAAAATATTACTATGGAATATTAAGAAATAAAAAAAAGAATATAAATGTATTATAAAATATATTTTAAAAGAAAAGATCAATTGAAAATGCAGAACTCACCTGTGTCATGTTGGCACTTGTCTGCGCAGAAAAGTTTATGAAAGTTGCGAGGTATTTGTCCTGTGGGAGATCATGCATTAATTTTTGCTGCACATAGGCACTTTTGCCTGTGCCTGTTGGCCCAACAAACAGCAGAGGTCTATTGTAAAATAAAATGGATTCAAATGCAAATAAGAGTAATTCAACTGCACCAAAGCTGCAAAAAAAAAAATGTGTTAAATTAATGTCAGTTCACTAACGCTTATCACCTGTTGTGGTGGATGCACATGTCCATGATGTAAGTGTATCTGGCAGTGTCCATAGTTGGCACAAGCATCTCTCTAATCTTGGTGGTCTTGGGCTCAGCTCCCCTCAGTAAAACATTCCAGTGGTTCCACTGCCCTTTGGCCTTTTGCTGTTGATAAAAGTAAACAAAATATTGACATGTTTTTTTTTCCTTTAACTTGTCACGTCTAGTATTTTTAGACACAAAGATTTTTTTTGTTATGTCTTTAGCAAGCAAACCCTGGCAACAGTTTATGAAGTACAATAATTCTGATCATTTTAAAGTCTTGTCATATTTAATACTGAATGCATTCTTAATAAAAAGTATTAATTAAAATAGTAATTGACTATTTTAAATTTTATCAATCAAAATCAATTTGGCTAGTTTTTTTTTTTCGACTTAAAAAAATTGATTTTTAATTTGTTACAGATCAGCTTTATGAGATGAGCAAAGGAAAAGACATAAAACCTCATAATAAAAATCATAAACTGGATGATCAGCAGGAATCATGTTTTCCACTTTCCCAACATCTTTAGGAATCGGGCTATCTTCGATTTTTCCAGAAATCAGATCACGGAAAAAAGCATCAAATTTCATCCTGCTGTCCACATCAATGCAACCCCCGATGGACCAAGGAATGGCAAAGAGAACAGCAGCCTGTCAATTTATATTAAAATATTCTTATTTAAAATATAATTAGATCAAATTCATAAAAAAAAACATGAAATTCAGAGAGAAGTGACTTGAAGCTGATATATTATTTATGCCAAAAACGTTAACTATAGACATTTCTACATAGCTATTATAACATAAGATAATAATTTAAAACAGTAAAGAAAAGTCCTTCTAACAGGCTGATGAAATTGTTTAAACTACATGCTGCGATAGAAGAAAGATTTACCACAAGCCATGTTTTCAAGTGTTTGTTCTCTGCTGCATCTTCAGCATTTAGCCCATCATGCATCAACATGTCAATAAGAAACATAAGGGACTTTGTTTGGTTGGCTGGGCTGCCTTGAACATATTCCTAAAACAAAACAAACATTAATCAAAATAAAATATCATTAGGGAACATACATTTTAAGCTGCATCATTTTTTTTTAAAGAAAAAGTTACAAGTGCACCAAACCTTGCAGTTCTTTTTAACAAAATCAAGGCAAGGGTCAACTAGCCAGCCCAACAGGCCATCCAGCAGTTCTATGCTGTCCTCACCCACGACTTTTGGGAATTCATTCAACCAGGATTTGACTAAAGGTCTCCAACCAAGGGTTGTGGGTTCAAGGTAAACCATGCCGCAGCGGCTCACTGTTGCAGGCTAGAGTAGACATTATTATTGAATATCAAAATTGACATTATCAAAAAAAAATTTGAAAATTCCTTAATTAGTTAGTAATTGTTGAAATAATATAAAAAAAATTAGACTTTTATTTAAAATTAACCATAAACAATCTATAAGTTTCAACAGCTATAACAGATGACATGGCAGAATGAATAATGAAATATAAAAAAAAATGATTTGTATAATTAAAGACATTTAAAAATAAATTAACTAGAGAGATCTCTTTTTTTTATACCAAATTGAAATCATTAAAATTTCACCAACAAATCATGTAAACCATTGACATGATTAGACAAACACAAAAATATATATACTCTTTTTGTGAGGCAAAAAAATAATTGTACAAATGAGCATTAGTTTATTTACTTAATAAAATGCAATGGGGCGCTTAAGTCATGACAAACTAAGTATATAATTTAGCTACCGAGGCCTGAGAGAGATCCATGGTTTCAAAGATAAGTGACATAACCGGAGACATCTGGATGATTTCACCGCTCATAAGGCAGAGTTTCTTGTTGTCATCTAGCACAGTGTTCATGTTTTCTATCCACAAGGCATCAATGGGCCCATCAAAGATTACCCACTTCCTGTCTGGTGTGTCAGTTGAGGCGAACTCCCTGAAAGTGTTTGCCACCACACCATCTGTCCACTGAAAGAAAATAGGCATAACAAATTAGTGTTAAATCAGTTTGAAAAAAAATTTAGCAAACATATTTTATAATCTAAAAAAAAAAATTCATTTTTATTTTCTTAAGTATAGGTGTTTTCTAGAAAAATAAAGCATAATTTATTTTTTATTAAATAACTAGCCAAAGAGAAGAATTTACTGAAAGGCTTTTTGAAAAAAATTTTTACCTCATGAGAAACCTGGTCAAATTGACCAAACAGCTGACCCATGGTGATCGCTTTTGGGTTAATAATCCTAGAGATGACTTTCTCAAACTCTTCTTCTCCTTCATGGTTCAGGAGAGTCATACCCTCTTGTAGAGTCTCTAAGACTTTGGTTTTACCACCAAATGGCTCACCCACTAACATAAAACTGTTGTGAAAAAAAAAAATTGCAATAAAGATTATAATGTTTAGAGTCTTAGTCATTTTCATCTTTGAATTTTTATAATATTATTACTAGTCAACATTAATAAATAATATGTTTTTTTTATATTTCTGTAAGCAATATGAGGTTTTATTATCAAACAGTCAATAAACTGTTACCAAAAAGCACATATAGAAGAAACTGAAATGTTGTGACATAATTAATAAAAGATCAACTCTGACATACCCATGCCTAACAATCATCATCTCATAAGTCTGTATAATTTTCTCTTTAAAAAATTTGACAAACTGGAGGTTCTTTTGCTTGGAAACTCTGACCATTGCATCCAGGAAAACCTGAATATTACAAGACAGGCCGGTTACAATATAACATCAATGCAATATAAGATAAACAATCATTCATTTAGTTTGTTCAAATTATATGTAACTTTGTTGAGCCTCTGCATCAGAAGATACAATTTACAAAGTATGTTCTAAGTAACCCTGACCTTGTAGTCGGCTTCAGGCAGCTGCAGTCCAGGAAACAAGTCAGAAATAATGCCGGTAAAGAGTGGGATGTCATGAGACAAGAACTTGGGAAGGTTGACATCAATAATGGAACGCAAGAGCTTTAGTTGAAGAAAATGAGGACATTTAGCATGAAATAAAAACATTGCTAAAAAATATACAAGTTAATGTCATGACCTAAATTTTAAAAAAATAATCTTAAAAAACAAAACAATTTAAGATGTTGTTCTTTGAAACATTTGATAAATTAAATGGGGTTTCTCTTAAAATTTTCTTTTCTTGATTAATAATTTTTGTACATAAAAATCAACATGGGATTCTTTAAAAAAAAATCATTGATATTAGCACAGAGAAAAATATCATACCAATAGCACAAACATATGCACTACACATTTATATTTAATTCGCTCATACCAAAATATCTTCTGCTTCATCAGGAAACTTAAGTTTTAGGTTTCCAGCTGCAGAGAGGACAGCCTTCACGGCTCTCATGCCATAGTCGTAGTGAAACTGTGATGACAGCTGCTCTGAGCAAAGACGGTAAGTAGTGACAATCTTGACAGCTAAACTTCTGGCATCTAAAAAGCCGAATGAGTACAGGGAGATTTCAGCAATCATTGCATAATCAGGAACCTGCAAAAGTTAAATAAATAATGAATCAAAGAATGTTGATTGTTTTATTAATATAAGATATTGTAATATGGTTACAACAAATATCTTTGACTTCTACTAGATATACAAAAAAAAATCATGTAAAAATTTAATATTCAATTGATAAGGACTACCTACCATCATGGCCACAGTTCTAAAAAGAACTTTCAGATTATCTGGCAATTCCGAACGACCTGCGTAGCCAGGGTTCATTGTGATGCAAACATAACAGTTTGAATTGAGATTAAGTTCTGTGCCTTCAAATATAAATCTGTCTACATGTGCCTGTACTGCTCTTATGATGCATAAAATCTAGTGATTTAAAAAAAAAAAAGAATGCACTAGATATTTCAGCTTGGGTCTTATCTACAAATTAATATGGCATGCATATTTTGGTTACACTATTGTGAGTTGTTTAATTTCAAGAAGGTTAGTTGGTAAGAATAAAAAAAGATTGCAACGAAAAAATTAATCTTATTTATGACGATCAAAACAAAACATAATAAAGTAATTTAAATAATAGTACCTCAAAATTATTTATATGAAAGTATCCTTTATTGGTAAGCGAAAAAATTACTCTTTTTTTAAGTAGTGGTCACGACAAAAAGACATATTGTTAGGATTCTAAATAAACCATCATCAACAGCCAGTTTTTTTTTTTAACCAATGGACTCAAGATTTTATAGCTTTAAGAATATAATTTATTTGATTTTACCTGTTGAGCGACCACAGACAAGACCTCCAGGTCAATACGATTAAACTCATCAAAACAAGCCCAGGCTCCTGCTGATGCTAAACCTTTAAAGAACTTTCAAATAAAAAGTAAAAGAAAAATATTCAAGGAAAAATATGTTTGATAAAAGAAATGGAATTAAAAAAAAAATGCAAATTAAGTTATTTTTTTTACAGAGTTCTTACCTTGCCCATAGCTATGTAATCAAGACCATCAGAGCAATTGAACACCACACACTGAACAGCTATGGCTTTAGCTAAATCTTTTGTAGTTTCAGTTTTCCCTGTGCCTGCAGGTCCTTCTGGAGCTCCATTCAAGTTAAGGTGAAAGGCACCAACTAGAGTTCTGGCAGTTAAAAAGTTAATCAGATAACCATAAAACTTCAAGTTTTTGTTTCAACAATATGTCTGAATATTATATAAAAGAAAATTGTAGTCCTTTTTTTTAAATATCCATTTACTTTTTTAATAAAAAAAATTTGCTGTTTTAAAATGATACCATATAATACAAAAAGCTTTAAAAAAAATTACCTGTAACATCTGTCAGTCAAAGGTGTGATGACCAAGCGCCCAGAATTGCCCAGGTATTCATTGCAGTATTTAACTGTGGCATTAGTGATGCGCACCAGCATTCTGGCCTCTTCCCAGTAGTATCGAAGTTGTGCTAGCCAATTAAAATCATTCTCTGTGGCCACACCTATTAAAGAGAACACGAGTTTAAAAAAAAAATAATTAGATAATTGAAAAAAAATTTAATAGTGTATGCCATTAGACAGAAAAGACAATTATTACTAAAAGTAATCACAGAAAATAATGCACTGAAATTCTTTAAAAAAAAAAAAAACAATATACAATTCTTTATATAAAATATTTTGATAAAAAGATAGTAAAAAAGCTGCTCATAAAATTAAAAATGATATAGTTATGCAGTGCATACCATTGAGTAAATAATTTTTTCACAAAGAAAATTATATTTTCAGAATTAGTAGCTAAAATTTTAATTAAAAGTCACCTTTGTCTGCCATCTCCATGACCACATCTCTAGCATGGACATCAATGGTTACCAAAGCTCCAAGGGTTATTCTTTGCTGCTTGGTCAATTTCCCTCTGACTAGTGCTACAACTTGGGCCATCTTAAAAAAATATCAAAAAGAGCTTTGATTTGATAAATCAACCAAATCATTTATTTAAAATAAGAATAGCAAGCACAAACTTTATTTAGCCAAGTCTTACCATTATTTCATTATTCTTCATAAATGAAACAAGGATTTTTATAACACTAGTTGCAAAGTCTGCTAAAGCAGATAAAAATAATGTTGAAATAAGCTAAAAATATTGAAGAACTACAGCATGTTGGTGTCTTAGATCAATAAGTCCAAAATTATGGTGTCATCAATTCTCTCTACATTGTGTGCTATTTTTATCATGAGATATTTTAAAAACATACATAAACAATGGCTGCTCTGAATAACCTCTAATTTGTATTTGAAAAGACTAGCATTTATTCAAGTGAGTAGAATTTTGATATAAAACTGTGTTAAAAAGATAATTTTTTCTTGAAGACTAATGATATATTTTTTAAAGTTGTTTGGTCTTTGTAAAGCATATAGGTATATAGACTAAATTTTGCGCACAGAAGTTGAATCAGACATTACATATATATGATAAATTAACCAGAATAATTAATTATCATATATTCTAAAACAGCACAGATGATGATATATGTAAACAAAAAAATTAACATACTTTTGTTTAAAATTCTTTGAAAAAAAATAATTGTTCAACTAATAATAATATTTAAATCATGAGAAAATTTCTTTTCTACCTGCTGTTGTAGTCTTTCATAATATTCTCTTAAGCCTTGAGGTCCACCTGGTATGACTTCCTCAACCTCTCTAGTCCAAAATGCCTTTCAAAAGAATTTATGTATGATTATAAAAAAAACAACATACCTCTTCACAATAAGTTATAAATCAGACATGAATAAGACATGGACTTCATATTAATCTTCCAATTATTGTAGAATATTTTAAACTCTTTTTGTGTCATTTTTATAATGAACAATTATGTCATTTTTTTTTAACATTTTAATTTCAATGATAATTTTCATAAAATTGCGTTCTTCTTTTTAAATTATCATAGCCCACTCTGTTACCACGGCATATAAAACGGATTATGTGACTAGCACAACACCAGCCGCCTTTACTTCTCCAACTAATGTTAGATGCTCATTTACGGCTGGGTGGACTTGGGAGACTTTCAAACAAACGTTTCCCTGTAAAAATTCCACTGGTTCTCTCAAGTCAACAGTCAAGCGTTATACACTGCTTGATCATCAGTTATCTTTTTTTTATATAAATTCTTGTTTTTGGAATAAAAAAATTCTAAATTCCCAAAAGTAGACAAAATTCTATGTCTCAATCAAGTCACTCTAAGTTACTTCAGTCAAACCAAGCAGAAGTTTATAACAGATAGTCTATTAAGACTTTAAGAAAATAATATTTGACAGAAAATATATTTTGTAACACTAGCTTCTAGACAATACTCCTGTTGTCATATCTATACATCTATAAGTGGCAGGAATAACACTATAATTTTATTCTAAAGTAGAGGAAAAAAAAAAACTTTATTATTCACATTGTAAATGAGAAAATTTACTGAACATTAGAGAATTCAGCAAATTACAAAAGATTTCAACTGAAACCTTTTTCACCAACTACATGTATAGACAATTTCCTTACGATGCCATAAAAAGTGATATTTACTGTTTTTCCTGCCAACTATCGATGTAAAAAACATAACTATTTCCATATTCTAGATTTAGTTTCACCTGAGAAACACAGAGCACCACTTGACCTGGCCAGACTTTGACCCATTCAGTACGAGGAGTCATGGGATATGCCTGACAAATAGGAAATATATTAAGATTTTTTGATTGATTTATTATCATAATATTATTGAGCTTAACTTAAGAATAAAAAAGGTGTATGTATATAATAATTAATATAATATTTAAAAGTAAAAATAATAATATAGCAATGTATCACAATTATCAGTAACTATAGTTAATTATAGTACATATATCTTAAAACATTCAAGATATCAATTTGCTTGGCCATTCAAAAAACTGATAATAAAATCACTATTGGAAGTGGTATAAACAAAAACAAGCAATTAAGCCTGTTCCATTCTGGACACAGGACGTGTTAGCGCATTGTCATGTTATGTATCAGTACGTATGCTATCTTTCAGTAAATATTTGTAAATTTTGGAAATGTTTATAAATTCAATTGTGTAATGCATATATCTGTAAAAAAAAATTTATAAAGACGTTTCTTTATATTTGAAAAAAAATTATTTTCTCTTAAATCTAACTACAAGTGGTTTGTGGTCACTGAAATAGGACTCATAATTGAAACATTCTAAATTGTAGTCATTTAATCGTCCGAAAACTCCGTCAATTGTTGCATAGCTCTGATACTTTCAATTAAACTCAGAACACAAGCTTACTATTTCATTTGATGAGTTTCTTAATAAATCTTGGTGAAACTACGTGCTGCAGTATTTCGCACCAAATGAACGGGCTATTGAACGTACAAGGTGTATATATAATATATAAGCCCCTTAGGAGCCCTGAAGCCCGACCCTCAGAGGTCCTATCGCGAAATGAACTTTTGATGTACACATGGCAGGCCAAGACCTACAAAATGATATATACATCATGGGTCTAGGACTTATAGTTGCTGAGATATAGCGCTCCTTTATTAATATAGCTTATATAGTAAAAAACGGTACTAAGGCCCCTTTTACGGCCCTGAGAGGTCAGATCGCGAAATGGAAAAAAGTCATTTCTTGACAGGCCAAGATCTATAAAATGATATATACATCATGGGTCTAGGACTTATGGTTGTTGAGATCTAGGGTGTACACGGACAGACGGACGGACAGACAAAACGGGGACAATAGAGCATTTTTTTTTCGAAAATGCTCTAAAAAAAGTAAAAAATCATGCAAATGTAAAGTATCCAATGTAATAAATTTAACTAAAAAAAAACAATGACAAAAAAACAAAAAAAAACTCATGTAATTTTTTCAGTGAAACACTTCAAATCCTTTGTTACCATAATTTGGTTTATGAAACAAACTTCAGAAAAATTTCTGTAAGCAAATATCATTTACAGAAGACATAAATGAAAAAAAAAACAATAACTAAACTTAAAGTGACCCCAATAATGATACAAATGTGAATCCTTTTATTTATTGAATAACTCCTAAGAGACAATAAAATTTATTCTTTCTGTTTACTCAAATTTATTTGCTATTATGTAGATGTGATGGTCTTTTATTTTAACGGCAATTTGTGACACATTCATTATGAAGATACACCAGTAAAATGATGAAAATAATTTCCAGATAGCTCCGAAAATGATGTATTACCAGAAAAGTGATAATTTTCAATTGACAATTTAAATTTTCCAGGACTTTTAGAAAATAATATTATTTTAAATAAACTGCCCCCAAAATAAAGATTCATTTAACAGTTTAAATTTGAAAGACAGGTTTTCAATTACTACATATTGTATATGTATTCTGAAAGTACTAATTCCACTTTATTATCTAAATTCAAAATATTTAGTTGTGAAGTTAAACATAACAAACCATTTAAACAACACTTTTTTGTCTGCACACAGTGAAACATATTTTAAGTACCTTTGCTGATTTTGATCCTAATTTTGGCTGCCATTTGCCAAAGAAAGTATAAGTTACAAAATTAAAGATTACTCAATTATTCATTTACTTCTGACAAGTAGTGAAGCTGACTTGAAATTGCTTGTTAGTTTATTACAACAATAACTAAAACAAATATACCTAACTGCAGTCTATATATTAGAGTAATGAACTCTTCTATTTAAAAAAAACTAACATCATATTCTCTAATTTTATCCAAAACCAGAATTTTTTTTATTACAATGGGCATAACCTATAAATTCCCTATAAAGATAAAATATCTAAATGCTTAAATGAACTGCCATGAAAGCTTTGCAGTGCCGTTTCTACATCTCCACAAAAGCCAATGAGGCAACATATAAGTAAGTCATCGTTCGATGGAGTTGTTGGTATTCAAACATGTTTAAGCACTTTAGATGAATGGGCAGTGCCCATTGGGCACACATTTTCAATGCTACATATTTACCAACATTTCATATCAGTTGTCTTTAATTTTCTGTTTATATCTAATCAGTCAACTCAGTTTTCTTTCTTCAATTATGTGAAAATGAATGAATAGATTTTATAATAGAGAAAAATACTATAATTTAGTTTAATAAAATATTACAATTTACCTCCACAGCTTTCTCAATAACATCTCTTATTGACATCAACATGGTATCCTGAACTTGCAACAGCCATTTTTCTACTGCCCCACGGGCCTCTGAGGTAGAAATTACCTAATACACCAATATAAAAAACAACTTACTTAAACAAAACATAATGATAAAATTCCTTTTGTGGTTTCAGTTTCTCAAAAAAAAATATATCACAATGTTAAAATTAAAAAAAATAACAACACAATTTCTTCAAGTAATCACCAGACCTGGCTGAGTTTAATTTTTTCTCCTTCACTGCTGAACATGGCATGAATATCAAGCTTGTTGTCAAACTCCAATTTGGCTATGCCTTCAAAGCATTTTTTGAGATGAGGCTGGACACGAGAAGGGTCTTTGGTCTCGGACAAAATCTCTAACATTTCGTCATTTGACAAGAAAAAGAACCTATCAAGTGCACAAATTGATATGTTTTTAAAACAGAAAAAAAATTAATTTTAATTTCCATCCTTCAATAACTTTTTTTAAAGAGCTTATATAATATACCTTTCTTGAGTAAAAAATACAGCATTGTAAAAAAAAAATGTAACAAAATAATACATGTCAATTTTACCTTGGAAAGAAAAGACGTTTCTTTTCTAAATAAGCGTTAAGTCCCTTGTTGATCTTATCCAGAAGACCATTGCTGTCCTGCAATTTATCAAGCAGACCCTGGACATTGCATGCAACAAGTACCTGCAAAGGAAATTAAAATTAATCACCAATGAAATCATTAGCAATATAAATTTATTGCAACTTTAAGTAAAATGAACAAGAAATTCAGCATTGAAAAAACATCTACGGAATACATGTTTTATTGAAACAAAGATTAATAATGACCCTTGGATCTTTGCTTGTGTTCCTCATAATGTCTTTCCAATTTCTGTCCACCATTTGGAATAGTCTCCCTTCTTCTGGCATCTGCTGCATGATGTCCTCTGAAGAAAATATAGGCTCTAGATAAAGCCACTGAGCTTGAACCTTGAGCCACTCATCAATAGTTTCCTGAGTGTGCATCAGTTTATCTTCCCACTCCTGAACATTGTAAATTAAAAAAAAATTATTAATTGAAAAATAAATACTAAATATTACTAAACAATACTAAATGTGACAGGAAATGACCTGTTGATTTTTTCTTTTAAACAGGCAATTAAGAAAACTTTTCAATAAAGAGGCACCAATATTTATACATGTTATCAATATTAAAAAAAAGAACTCTAATTTACGTTTTAAACTTAACTGCAGAAGAAGAATTGCTAAAGCATCTTAATGCTAATTTTCACGCTGTAATCAACATGTTAAAATTCCTCCTACCTTAATCTCTTTTTCAAACGGTTTAATAAACGGTGATCCTCTCATAGTCTGTGTTTTGACAATCTGGTCGTCCAGTGTAGTTTGCATGTCATCCACTGAAGCCAATATACTGACACCAGTGTCCCGATACTAAATACAAAAGTAAAACAATAATTAATGCCATAGAAAAAAAATGTGTAACTTTCTTTCATAAATGGCAGTTATTTTGTTGAAGTAAACTTGAAATGAAAAATTAATTTGTACATTTGATAACTAATAGTAAGATAAAAATGTGTTGCTGTATAATAAACTAATGCGGTTTTTAAAAAAAAATAAAAGTGCACTATTTATTTAGCCTCAGCATTTTTTATTTATTGTGATAAATTTATATACTTTTATTTTCTTTAAATTTTCAATAAGAGGAAAATTAGAAGCAAAGAAAAACAAAACCACAGATTTACTGCAATTTAAATTTGTAAGATTAGAAAAAAATTAACTAATTCATGTCGATGTTAACCTGAATCAAATTAAAATTGATTGTCTCCCATTCCTCCACCATTTTCATGTAAGCTTTTTCCAAAGAAAATTCCTAGATGAGAAACATGTAAATAAATAAATAAATTCACTTGGGTAAATCTTAAAAGAACTACAAATTTGACTTGAATAATGTAGTTATATTTATATTAGTTAATGCAATGGGTTTGAATTTATAAGGTATAAAATAAAGCTTTAATCTTGTATATCATAGATGATTTTTATTACAGTTTTATGAGTCATAGTTTTTTTTTTATCTTTTATTTAATGTCTCAAATTGCAACTATTAAATTGTTTCTGACAATTTTTACCTTAGATGCAGATGCTGATATAGTCTCAAATTGCTCTAAAAAGGGCTCGATGTTTAACTTCAACATCTTACGAAGGGTTGTCCCTGTGTCTGGGGTCATGTTGAAACCTGCAATTTCATTCATTTTATCCCAGTGGCGCTTGCGAATGCCAGGGTTGCATAGTATGGCTATTACTGGAATGACTTCCTATGATGAAAAAAATAAAAATAAATAAAAGTTTGGATACTATAATTCAACTTTCTTAATTTAAAAAAAAAAATTTATTTAACTATATGTATTCATTTAAGCCTTTCCATTTTAACAATCAGTAGAATTTATAAAATCTATTTCTAAATAAATCAATCAATACTGATAAATTTCTTCTTTAATTATTCAACCTTAAACTGTTTTATTGAGTCCATGATGGTGCTGATGATGTTCACAGCTTCCGGCATTTTGAAACTTTCTTCCTCTGTAGTGTCTGCTGGAGTTTCATCCCCTTCCTCATCATGTAGCCTCTTCTTCTTCTTTTTTTCTCTATCGAGTTCTTCCATTTCCATTTGCTTCCTTTTGATAGTCTGGTTAAACACTTTCTGAGTCTTGAAGAGCTCTCTGGAGTTTTAAATAAGATTTTTTTCAAATCAAACAATAAACCTCTTCAATATAAAAAATTACAGAATTTTGTACAAACAATTATATCTGTCTTTTTTGAATTTATGAAATTATTAAAAATGCTTTTCTAAAGATACACTTAAACAATTTGATATGTCTCTTATTCCACAAACAAAACATGTGAGCCACCAGTGATCAATCAACAAATCTGGCATCACAGTAGCATTGCCCAAATCATTATTTCATGTTGGGCAATAAGTAAATTACACATTCACTTTCCTAGCAGATCAAAAAATCTGTAAGTCATGCTCTTGACTAAACACACAATATTTACTTAAGTCATGCTCTTGACTAAACACACAATTTTTATGTCATGATGAGTATTTAAACAATACAAGATATATAAAAAAATCAGTTTTATTATACTGTTTATAAATACAGAAAGCTTGTCTTCAGTCATGAAGGATTCTACTGTGAATAAAAATGCTGGTAAAAACTTAGAATACAGACAAAAAATAAGATTGGATATGATTAAAGACATACTGAGATCACCTACTGACTTTCCATAATATTACAAAGTCACTTACCTGTAAATTTCATCCACTTCCCCTTCAGTAGCTTCAGCATTTTGCTCCAAAAATGCTCCATCCATGACTCTGAAAAAGGAAAGTAAAAAAAAATATTTTTTATGATGATGCTTTATCATTAAGACATAATACTGTGAAATATGCGATTATTATTATCCTAGAAAGTGAACAAATATAAAGCTAATGGCATTCAACCAAAAATAAACACTCTAATCATTATAAATAAACATGACAAAGAAAAGAATACATTTAGAAAGTTTTTTAAATGTGATTATTTGCAAAGTATGGAGTGGAAAAAATTTAAAAGAAAAGCAGTTAAATGAAAATGGTACGATAAAATGTTACCTCTTTTCAGCCTTCTGCCATTTTAATACCACCGTGAACAAACGCAAGAATGGATCAAGGGAAGAACTAATTTCTTCAATATCTGGGTACACAGAAATGGGATACTTATAGAGCTGTTCTTCTTTGTTGATCCAAGTGATCTAAGGAAAATTTATAGGAAAAATTTCTTACCATTTTCTCAATAAGCATTTATAAAGAGATTCAAACTTAGTGATGTTTATATGATGATATATGTATTAGAGAGTTAACAAGAGAAAACAACATTTCCTTCTTTAGATAATTTTGTTCAAATTTAATTATGAATAATTTTTTTTTTTAAATTAAACAATGTCAAATATTTTATCAAATAACATTAAAAAAATAAATAAACCCTAATCAAAAGTAAAGTTAATTTTTAAAGTTAAAAAATAAATTTTTTGAAAAACTGTTTCAAGTAGGTCTAAGCCAATCACCTGTTTGTTGAGCTCTTGAATACGTGCTTGCACGCTGCCAACATCTTTGACGTACTGATTCATCATGTCCAGTTCGCCATAGTCATTAAATTCATCTACACGCTGGCGTAGCTTCTCTAATTCAAGCATGACTTTTTCTCTTTTCTGGATAAGTTCTTTTTCTCCCTTCTGCCTTGACTGTTCAACCAACTAAAATATAGTATACAGGAATAAATTAATAAATAGATTCTATCAATATAAAATGAGCTTTTAATTATTTTTTTTTAAACTTTTAACAATAACTAAAAATCAAAGTGTAAGCTCACTAGATCTAAACATTGCAAAGAGACAAGGGTATTTTGTTTCAAAGTGTTTCAAACTCATTATCATAATTATTTTATATCACACTCACAGTATCATTCTCATCAAAAATTGGCATTATTCTCTTTGGCCAAGTAAGTACTTCACAATTAAGCTCAATGTCCTTTGGTTCAAAGAAGAACACATCTATAAGGTAAGCCAATCTGTCTTTTGATTCCTAGAAAAGCACAGAAATAGCATAATGTAACTCAAGACAAAAAAAAAGAGGGGGGAGGAGACATAGGATAACCTGTTTTGAATAGAGTTAACTTAAAAAAAAAAATAACACAGTGTAAACTTACAGTGATTCTTTCATTAAGTTTGATCATGCCTGTTGTTCTGGCTGTCTCCACAAAGTTTAACATGTCTATAAGTTCTTCACTGGAGTTTGGAACAGCCAGTGACATTTCCCTTATGTTGTGAAACTCTTTGCAAATGCTACATGTTTGTAATGAAAAAAAAACCATGAAATAATTTGTTGGAAAATAGGGGAGATTATAACTTGAAATTCATCAAGCAGAAGTGATGAATGATGTATTGATAATAGAAAATAAAACTGAATGAGAATACTTATTTTTTAAGACTAAGAGAAATACATTTCTTTATACCCCTCATTCTCAGATAAAAACAAATTAATTTTTACCCTTCGTTCTCACGGCGATGATCTGATGAAACCCTGCTCAACAATTCATCTGCATGGCTACGACAAACTTTGGCTAGGCCTCTCTTTAGATCCTCACAGTCCAGTCTGATCATGTCATAATGTTCAATGCTCGGAAGCCCCATAATTTCTGATGCCAAACTGCGAAACTTCTCAATTTCCTAAATATTAAATCAAAAAGCAATCCTTCTCAAAAACATTATTAATTAAGTGAAATTTCACCTTGCTATCAGTTTGATATACTAATTAATATTATACAAAATTATGTTACATATTTTTTGTGTGTGCAAAAGCATGCATTTACCACAGTGTATTCAGCAAATGTGTGTTCGTCTTTCATATATTCCTTGATCTCAGCCAGTGCCTCTCCATTAACTATATAGTTGTATCTGGACACTATTTACAAAAAAAGGAAGCACATATTAGATTATTTTTAAGAAAGTAATTTTTCTGGTATTGCTTTTATAAACACTCCTATTATTTATGAGGCAGGCCATGTGGTAGAGTGAACAAATGTCAGGCTAAAAGTTTCTAAATGATTTTTTTTAATCTTATGTCTCAGATCCACAAAATTTGAAAAAATGGAACCTGGGATTTGTAGAAAATAATGGAGCTGGGCAGAGTGCTAGCCAAACCAAACAATCCTCCAGTTGGTTATGACTCTAGAAACAGGGGAACTCTGTCCTACTTATCAGTCCCAATGACCCTACACTGTCCAACATAGTGTTGATTTTTGCTATTTTTTACAATTAACAAACAAGTTTATGTTTTTTTTAGACCACATTGATAAAAACAGGTGACGATTTTCAAATAGGTCTAACTTGTTTTACTTATTCTTGTTCAGAAATACACACACTATTCATTGTTGCTGTATGCACTCCAGATTGAAAACACTTTCTACCACCTGGCTACTTACTGAAGGACTCTAAGTGCTGCTTGGGTTCCTCAAAAAGTCTGTTGACTGCATCTTTCAATCTCTGGATATAAACATTAAGAACGTGTGGAGAAATTTTGGCATCAATATATGTGACTGTATTACCTCCTCCTAGCCACGAATGAATTGTAGGAACCTGTCATTGGAAATGAGATTTACATCATTTGTTGAATTTTGTAATCTGTGTACAAGAGCATTTGAAAATTGCTACTCTCCATTATTCAGCTTGATATGGTCCTTTTTTATATGTATCATGCTCAATTCTACTAATTTCAAAACAGAATACTTTTCTTTTAAAGTATCACTTGGTATTACTAATTAAAGTGCATTTGAAAATTACAATTTTCATACTCTTTTTTTCAAATTTAACTTTATCATTATTTTGAGCCATTGAATTAAAAAGAAAAATGTTCTAGAATGGGTTCACTAACAAAGAATATTTTTTTTAAATCTGCGATAAAACTTCCAAAAATAAATCAGACAATTTTGTTTCATTACCTTTTGCATTGTCTTACAGATCTGTGACACCACAAACAGAACTGTGTCTTCGAGGTCTTCAAAGGGTGGGTAGAACTGCATTTTCTCATCATCAAATGTTAACTCCATCTTCAGCACTGGCAACAAAAGATGATTCTCAGGAGAGAAGAGGTTTACATAGGAATCAATGGTGTGCACAATCAAGTCTTTCAGCTGTAATAATAGAAGAAAATAGATTTTAAAATTTCTTCAAAGAGAGTAGTTAATTTAAAGCTGACATGATACAAAAAAAAAAAAAAAAAAAAAGCAATAAAAAATAAAACAAAACAAAACAAAAAACGAACAACTAAACTGCCAATACATTTTAAACTGATTTACCTGCCTACTCTGATTTACCTGCCTACTCTGATTTACCTGCCTACTCTGATTTACCTGCCTACTCTGATTTACCCTGCTTTAAGGCAGTTTCATTTGAAATAGTTCTTTATAAATAAATGACTGTATGTCTCCCCCCATTATTTACTTGTTAATTTAAAGCTGTACTGCAAGTCTTTACTTTGTCAATTCATTTCTTGGAACATATCCATGTTTAGCAGGGTATGCTTGTGTATAAATACTGTTCGGAACTTACATCAATTTATAGTTACAACCTTAACATTTATCATAGGGGAGCTCATAACATTTATCATGGGGGGGCTCATAGCATTGATGATGCGTAACATTTGGTCTGGGTTGTTTTATGTAATGTTGTTTATTATGTTAGAATAATTGCAACATTTATTTTTAAATAAATAGTTCATGATTACCTGGTTAGATATCAGAGTAGTGACGCTGCCATAAAATGCTTCCATGTCATCTTGGGGAATATCCAAAAATTTATTTTTGTCAGTGAAAATATTGATAATACCTGGATGCCATCTTTGAAGAAAAAAATTAAAAGAATGTTTATAAATAATATCAGGAACATGACACTTCAAAGAAAAAGACATCTTGAGTGTAATAAATTACAATAATAAGGCAGTCACCAATCATTAAGACAGTAATTAGTAATCTTTAACATAAAGTATATAAAAAAAAAAACAAACACCTTAAATTATTTACTTACGTGTGCATTAATTTCTCTTCTGTTTTTTCTAGATCTAAAATAACATTATTTTTGAGGCTGTCAAATTCAATTGGTCCTGACAATCTGATGCAAAAAAAAAATTTTTTGCAAAAATACACATAAAGCCAACAAAACAAAAAAAAACAAAAAAAAACAACACAATCAGTTCTGTTTTTCTAAGTCAATAGCTAATAAAAATGTTCAGTTCCCCGTAGTAATACATAAGGTAATGAACACACAGCTTGCACTGACCTATACTGACTCATGTCTACTAGCACCATACTGCCTAAAGTGCTCTGACACATTCTCAGAACAGTCTGATGGGAAGGATGAAGACAATACAAGCGCTGCAATATCACTTTTTTATTATCAAGGAAGGAATCATGCCAAGGATTTGAAAAATCAAGACCCCTGTTAGAGAAAAGAAAGTACATGTATAAGTAGAAACAAAATATTTCAATCTATAATTAAGCAAACTAATTTTCTTAGCTTTTTTCTTTAAATTTTTGGTTTCAATAGAATTCTTTTCACACAGATGAATCTCTGTCCATGAGCTTAATCCGCTTCAAACATTTCTTTATGAACAGAATTGACATGATCCAAATCATTATAATTAGTGTATTTAGATATGTAGTCAAGGAAGCATATAATTGTGATTTTTATCTGTAACCTGAAGCACTGGCCATGGTCAGTTCATGAGCCAAGGTGTTTGCAAATCAAGACTTCATTGTATTACTTGAGATAAAAATGTGGCATGGTTAATACATTTTTATGGTAAGCACCAAAATATTAATACAATACATTAATCACCATCTAGATTTTTACTTACACTGGTTCTTCTGGTGGTGGACCAGCAGTTTCATTCTCCAAGCCTTTTACTTCTGGTTTAATCAAAACATGTTGTACTAAATGAAAAATAATCAAAACATGTACATTTGGGTGCATCACCAAAAAAAATTTTTTATAATAGATCTGTCTGCTATTTAAATGTGTTCCATTGATCAAAAAAAGCATTGTGTAAAAAAATAAAAAATATTTGACAATATTAAGAGGTCCCCCGGACTTCAACAAAGTTTGCATAATTAAGCGAAAACTAGATAAAACCATCCTTCTTGTAAAGTCTTACAGACTTACATACAAAAAGTGAAGCGCTATATAAATTGTTTTATAGTCTTTGGTTTTATGTTTGGTAGCTATGATTGATTTTGATAAGCAGTTGTGCTAGAAATAAAATTTAAAATTCACATTTTATTAGCAAAAACAACACTTTTCCTTACCGCATATTGATGACCAAGGCAAGCATTTTAATTTCTTTATTTATATTATTTTAATTTCTGATACACACGACCTATAAAATCAGAACATGGAAATGATATGAAAAACAACAATAAAATGTTTACACCTTCTAAGGAAATGCTGGCTGACCCTGAATCAAGTTAATGCTTTCTACGAAAAAGCAAACATTCCAATGGTGACAGTGAGGAGAGCTTGTGAGAAGATTGTTCAGCTTCTTGATGAATACAATAAACTTCGTTCAATTGATAAAAGTCGCTGAAACACACCAGCCACCAAACGTAAACTGGAACAAATGAAATCTATGTTGGCAACAACTTTTCAACTGTGGCCACCAAATGTCGAGACTATTATCAAGAATGCAGAAGATCTTGCATTCTTGAGGTCTATGAAAGGAGACAGGTCTTCCAGCTTTGGATCATTTGACAAAACACTTGCAAAAAAAGTCGCTCGACGCCATTCACGAGATGTCGCAACATTGGAACGTCAGAAACGCGCAAGAGAAGAAAATGCAGCATGTTCAACGATATCAGTGCCTTCAAGCGAGGGTAGCAGTGACGAACCCGATGATTCTACTTCTAAATCTGAAGATAATATTGAGTTTGTTGATAACTGTTTGGATGATATAATGCCATTGCAAAAGCGAAGAAAGCCAACAGGAGCTTTAGTATTTGTACCTCCAGATGTTTTAAGCCGACCAAATCTTGTGTCACTAGCGACAAGATTAAAGATTACACTAACACAGCAGGCAGCTTTCACACAGGGCCTTATTAGCGAGTCTGGGGGTGATGTATCAATGGTGGCTTCTTCCTATGCCACTGCAGATCGTTCACGTCGCAAAGTTGTAAGTGAGATATCTACAAAGATCCATGACTCCTGGGAACCACCCAAACTCTGCACTCTCCACTGGGATGGCAAACTGACACCTTCTCTAAAAAAATCATCGTGTCACTCAAGAACGCATTACAGTTGTTGTCGGTGATGCAAAGCAATTGAAACTTCTAGGAGTGCCAAATTATGCCAAGGCAACAAAGAAACCCGTTGGTGAAATAATTGCAGAATTAACCATGAAGCTAATGACAGAGTGGCATTGTAATGATAGTATCGTTAATATGACATTCGACACAACAAGATCAAACACTGGTCATCAGACTGCTGCCTGCATTGCCATACAAAATATGCTGCAACGTGCTCTTCTGTGGTCAGGTTGTCGCCATCACATTGGTGAAGTTATCCTCTCGCATGTGTTTGCAGACATGAAAATAGAAGTTTCCAAATCCCCGGATATAACTTTGTTCACCAAGCTGCGAAGTAATTGGGAGTTGGTGGCACATGATTGGTCTCACGTTTGTAGTTCGTTTACGTTAGCTGATCATGATCTGAAGGCTCAAGAGCGACTGACGATAATGAGAGATGCGGTAATTGCACATGCCAACTCTAGTAAACAAACCGAATTCTTGCGAGACGACTACCACGAATTCCTTAAACTGTCCCTTGTTTACCTGAATGCTACAAATAAGGAGGTTAACTTTAAAAGACCAGGTGCCCTGCACAAAGCACGATGGATGGCAAAGCTGATATATTGCCTCAAGATTGCACTGTGTGAGAAACAAATTCAATTATTGCCTCCAGGTACTATTACCACACGTGATCAAGTGCCAAAGATTCGTGCATTTGCTACATTTGTAACACATGTTTAAGTCGTGTGGTGGCTCACTTGCAAAAAGAGTTATGATGCACCATGGAATGATCTACAGCTCTACAAGCGACTTTTGGATTACAACGATGTCAACAGAGACATATCCAAGTCAGCAATCCGTGCCCTGAATAGGCATCTGTGGTACCTCACTGCTGAAATGATCCCACTTGCTCTGTTCAGCAATGAAGTACCTGTGTTGGAAAAGCGAGCTCTAGCAGATGCTCTGTTAAGGCTTCGACCAGTGGTTGCCCTCCAAACTCCACAGAATCGATTTGGAAATGGTTGGGGAAAACCACGATTCCAATCAATTGATTCTAAAACTCGGTTGTGTGATCTGGCTGGAGTTGACCCGTGTTTACTATATACAGACTTCAACTGGACACAGGACTCCTCTAACTGCCTGTTGATGATTGGTGCCAAACAGCTTCTTACATTGCTAGTGCAGAAAATGTTGCTGCTATTAACGTTGTTAACAATTTTGCCGAGAGAGGAGTGAAACTGGCATCTGACTTTGTTGAAGCAGTGCGAACGGATGAACATTTTCAAAACATTCTTCACTTGGTAGAAATGGACCGCAAAAACATCTCAAATGTGCGTAAACCTTACAAACGTGCAACAAAGTGACACTGAATTAAATGCAACAGTAATAAATAATTTAATACTTTAATGTAATTTTTATATAGGCTAGAATAAACGTTTTTTTTCTTTACATGTCATGTCTTGTGATTTCTTGGGCGGGGGGGGGGGGGGAGGGGCGACCTCTAAATCAACTCTGATTTGAAAAATATTTTATTAATGATATTAGAACAAATTAGAAACATAGACAGCTCAAAAACAAACAATCAATTTTTTCCTCTATTGTGGTGATGCACCCTAATGTACATTATTATTACTATAGCTCTTTTTAATATTATTATTACAGATTAACAACTTAAAATATCTCGTCTATAAGACCTAAACAATAGAAGAACATGTATAGTTTTAAAACTAACCCATAGATTTTTTCATGCTGCTTTCAAATAATGTTTTCACTTCTTCTAATAGTTCATGCAAGAGTTGACTCAAAATTTTGCCATGCTTGAGTTCCTCAGGAATCAATTCTAGGACCCTGTCAGACCAAGACTGTTGCATTGGCTCCACATGACCAGTTTCAACACAACTTTTTAGAAATCTGTAGTTCAACTTAAAGAGGAAAAAAATAAATCTAAAAATTCTGAATTGTGTATATCCTTTCTTTGTCATTAAAATAAACAGCATCGCCAATGCAGATTAAGAATAATTATAAAGAAAACAGAAAAATTTTTACAAAATTTCTCTTTAGATATATATTTGTCTATATTTTAAAAATATAAGAAACTAATGATTAAAAAAAAATATTTTGAATTTTTTTTTTGTCTTCACTAAATTCAAAATGTACAAAAAGAAAATAATTATTTGGAACAAAAATCAATAATGAAAAGAAGATATAACTTAAAGATGCACAGTTACAATCAGCAGATATCCAAACTGTTTATCTGATTATTAATTATTATTGATATTATTAGATATGCCATTTTTAACTAAAATTAAGTTATTTATTGAAAGAGAAATTAACATCAAACAGATTTTTTTAAAATGATGATAGTAAATGTCAATGTTACCTGGGTACGCCTGTCTTTGCTCATCATCTGAAAGATAAAGTTCATACATATGATTTTAAATTTTTGTGGTAAAAAAACATCTGATCTATCCTGTTTCCCCAAAAATAAAAACCTAGTAAAAAAAAAAATAAAGCCATCACATGATTTTTCATGATTCTCACAATATAAACCCTACAACCAAAATAATCTAAATTTTAAATGGCCTATGATCCTATGTCAAACTAGTAAAAACATGCTTGATAACAAAGTGCCTTTTTTACTATATATCAGACCATTGAAAGTTAATGCATCTTGAATCTAACTGACCAAATACACCAACAGTACAATTTTTGTTAAACTTTTATTGAAAAAAAATTATATGTTTTGTCTTTAACAGAAATTTTGATTAATTGCAAGTAACACCATCAATAAAGATATTCAGAAATGCCATATTAATGTGGCCAATGCTAAAAACCCCACTTTTTTCCTTTATATTTATTAAGTATAAGCAAGGACAAGGCGAATTACTGGTTATAGTCCTATTTTTAGATAATACTATTTTATGGTACAGTGTTTATTGAATATATTTAGCATAATCATTGGCATGACCACAAGTTCATATATATACCATTTGAATATATTTAGCATTCATTTAAATATGAATAAAATTCATTTAAATATATATCATATATGTTGTTAGCCTAATTATAAATACAAATATGTGTTGGTTCGAGCCTATGTATATAGCATAGAAACATCAATATATTTTTATCTAAGAGTTACTAACGGCAACACTCACGCCTCGACCATGAGAATATGCTTTATATATGTAAATATCACAATATGTAAAAATAATGATACACCTCAGCAGGCATCTGTGGTTCTTCTGGTTTAGGATCATCTTTATGATGTTTAAAATAAAGCTTTTCATCTTTGGCTGCCTTAATGGCATCTTCTTGTCTATAAAACAAAGTTAAAACAAAGTTGTCAAAAACAAAGTTAAGCAGGATTTAAAAGCAATTTATCTTTTAAATTCTAGTTCAGTATTTAATTAATTAAAATTTGGTTTTAGAAATCAATTTTAGCTTATCTTGAAATATTTTTAGTATCGTTTTACTGTCTTTTAAAATTAGAAATAAAGTTAACATTTTGATTCTATTATATATAGAATTTTCATCATGCTGTATCAAAAAGTAGCTCCACTACTAATGTGAAAAATAAGTGTTGCATGGGATAACATCTTAAAGAAAACTTGCATAAGATAGTATGTCATAGTCTATGATACCATTACTTACAAAATTTTGATCAACAAATTTTTTTGATGATCTGCCAGTCTAAAAGTTAAGAGTTTACTATGGGCATAAGGATCTTCGGTTCTTTTTTCAGGCTTGTGAATTGGAGGTAGAACTGGAAATCCATCAGGTCTCGTTCCTCTGGTGGATCTTGGGCTCCCCAAAGTTCCCAAGCCATTTGGTGAGCCACTCATCTTGAGTAGTGTTTCCTTTGATTCCATTTTCTAATGAAATACAAAAGTAAAAATTGATAGAAATTAAAAAAAAATATTTTTAATACTATTAACAGGGGATACAAATAAAATAAATGGAAAATAGAAATAAAATTTATGTACAAAAATAAATGCCCAAATTCAATTCAAGTAAACATTTTAACACCGAGCTATAAAAGCATTAACAAGCAATAAAAGCATTACATGTCAACAGAGGTGGGCAGTATTTCAAATACAAGTATTTTAAATACGTATTTTCAAAATAAAATACGTATTTTATTTGGTATTTTAAATACTTGTGTGAAAGTATTTAGTATTTTGGTATTTAAATACTTGTGTAAGAGTATTTTAGTAATTCAAAAATACTTTTTCAAAATACTTTTTTCAAAATACTTTTACAACCCTATCAATAATAATTATCATAGCCTTTTTTTATAATACAGCCTGCTTTAGTTCTTTCTTACTTGCATCGGATGATGCTTCAAGCATTAGATACCGGCGCACAAGTAGTGCTACAAAAATGTTTATCAAATGAAAATAGTAATTTCCGGTTCCGGTTCTTTCTGATTCCGGCTAGAAGAGAAATTGCCTTATTTTATCTTTCGTTGCCGTGAAAATGTGCGAAAGTAATCCAGTGAAATCAGTTTCAGAGAATGAAAATCAAACAGATGTCCGCCTTGCTGGTAGTCATGCAGTTCCTGCCATATTGGATGGGAAGTTTTTTGCAATTGTGAAGAATGAAAATGTCTCTGTAAAAGCCAAATGCTGCCTGTGTTCAAACGAAAGAATTTTGAGTGGCAGTTTGAATGCGACATCGAATTTTCTAAAGCACTTGCAGGTAAGTACAAGTACTGTACTGTAGTAGTGTACTTAGAGAATGTCATCAGAATTATGAATGATATTATGCAATAAAACATGTAAATTTATTTGATTTGATTTGTAATGTAATGTAATAGCGTATTTATATAGCGCCCCCTCTAACATAGTTACTCGGCGGCGCTGATTTAAATTTGCTGTGTCAAAGTTACATAACTTACATGTAATATATTATTGATTGTAAACCGAGCCACCGACAGGAGGCTCGGTTTACAATCATGACAGTTCTCAGCTGTCATGCACGCCGTCCGGCCGTCTGTCACGTTCGTGATCACCTTGATATCTCAGTCACTTATCAACGGATATCGATGCAAATTTCCTGGAAAATGTAGTCCAGATATCTCGCTTATTTGTAATCTGATTGAGATGCGGTTTGAACCGTCGAACTCAGCGAAGAAGATGTGTAACAGTGTAAGAATCAAATGCATTTTAAAAATTCTAAATGAAATTAAAATTTTTTTTACAGACTGTTCATAAATATTGCTTGGAGGATTACAATAACTACCGCAATGAGGTGGCACCATCTTCAAGTTCAGTGCGTGAACGAAAACGGAAAACCGTTGCAGCGCCATCTGCTGTATCTTTAAAGCACGCTCAGCAGCAGACTATTGAACAGACTGTTCGTGGAAGTTCTCAGGCTGCTGCGGATCAACTGATCACGAAATACATCGTCATGGGCATGCGTCCGCAAACAACCGTTGAAGAACCCGAGTTCAAGGCTTTAGTGGCTGGACTGTGTAAGATGAATACGGAGGTTGTGGTAATGTCTCGTAGGACCCTCGGCAGGCGTTTAAATGAAATGGAGTTGTAAATGATCGAGAAATTGAAGCAGGTTCTGTCAGAGCAAACTTTTGTATGTACTACAGCCGACATATGGTCGTCAAATCGTCGAAGTTTTCTCGGTGTTACTGCTCACTGGATAAATATCTCAAGTCTTTCTAGAGAATCAGCAGCTTTAGCCTGTCGTAGGTTTCCTGGCAGTCACACATATGACCGTATAGCAGAATTACTATACGATGTGCATGAAAATTTTGGCATTTCCAACAAAGTTTGCCTTACTGTAACTGATAATGGATCAAATTTTGTTAAAGCTTTTGAGCAGTTTGGTGTTAAAATCGAGAAGAGTGATGATATTGAGGAAAATGATGATATTGAGTTTGAAGATGTCGGAAATATTTTGGCTAACCTTCTATCAATCCATGATGATGCTGATAGTCACGATTATGATACTTCTCACACCTCTCTTCCTCAGCATCACAGATGCAGCAGTCACACACTTAGCTTGATAGCTACTACGGATCTTGCCAAAATAGTTGCAGACAATCATCCGTATGGGCGAGTCCATCACACAACCTTCGCTAAGTGCACGGCAATCTGGAACAAATGCTCTCGATCACCAAAATCTTGTGAGGAATATTTTGACGTCATGAATTCACAACCGATGTGTCCTTGCCCAACCAGATGGAATTCCTTATATGACAGTGTTTGCAACCTCACTAAACCAAGTGACAAACTGAAAGATTTGTGTATTGCGCTTAAGGTTCCTGTTTTCAAGGACTATGAAATCAAATTCTTGCTGGAATTTATTGAATGTATGAAACCTGTCGCAGATAGCCGCGATCATTTGCAGGGAGATAAAAATTGTTTTATGGGTCATTTATTGCCAACATTGTTGCGTATCAAAGACAAATTAGAAGATCTGTGTAACAGGCAATTAAACTATTGTGCTCCGCTTTGCAAGGGGCTGCTCCAATGTATTCACAAACGATTTGGTTGCTATGTAGATCTTGATGCAAGTGTTAATGAGTATATTTTTGCAGCTGTTTCTCATCCCTTCTTCAAATTGAGATGGGTGCCAGCCAACAATGTCCAAAGCGTTAGAAATCTTTTTTTGGCCAAGGCGACACAAGAGTCGCTCTCAAGCATTGTTCATCAAAATAATGTTCCTGCCTCAGCCCCAGTGGATAATGATAATTTCTTTTCCTTTGAAAGTGGACATACTCCACCAACTGAAATTATATCAGACATGGAAATTCTCCAGTACTTTGATGACAAGTCTACCTCGCTTTAAATTTTGCATAAGTACCCTACTGTCAAAAAATTGTTTTTGAAATACAACACTGGCATACCATCCTCTGCACCAGTTGAATGGCTTTTTTCGTATGCAGGGATGGTATTGAATAAAAAGAGGGCATGTATGACCGACGAAAATTTTCAGCAACAATTACTATTGAAAGCAAATCATAAAATTATATTGTGAAATTGTATGAACAACTTTTTATTGCAAAACATGAAGCAATGTTGGTTATTAAAGTTTTTTTGGAGATAATTTTCAGTTGATTTTTTATGTATATTGTAGCTGCTGTCACAGTAAACATTGAACATGGTGATACTTATAGTTACATTGATGTTGGTGTATAAAATATCCAGTGAATGCAGTGATGGACGATAAAACCAAGTATTTGTATTTGAATAAAAGTATTTTAAAATACGTATTTTGTATTTTAGTATTTTGAACCCAATTGAAAAGTATTTTGTATTTTGGTATTTAAAATACTTATCCTGGGGTATTTTAGTATTTGGTATTTTAAATACTCTGTAGTCAGTATTTTGCCCACCTCTGCATGTCAACATGGAATTTTCATCACAGTTATTTTTCAAGCTGATTTAAAAAGGTGTATTAAATTTTCCAAAGTGTGGTTTACAAATGACTTTCAGGTGGGTGAGGACAATTAAAGGATCAAGAATCTATAGACAAATAGAAACAACTGTATTTATTTTTATGTAGCATTTGAACATGAGGGATAAAGTGACGTTGGCATGCTCATGCCAAGTGTTTTATTTGATTGGAAAGAGTTTGGCCTTTATCAATCTCCAAATGAGTTTTCTTGGATGAGAAGTTGCCCTTAAGAGAGGAGAATGCTAAATATCTATACCAAATGGAGTAATTTCCGAAGGGTGTCAATTTCTGAAAACTTGTTCTCTCACAAACTAACAAATGGTGAGACTGTAAACCATGTCTAGCTTGTTTTAGTTGCAAGCTGTTTAGTGATTCAACAATAAACAAGATCATTTGAAAAGATTATCATTGATATCAGTGAAGCACAAGGTAGTTGACTGTCAATGATAAAGAGATTTATTCAAAGACTCAAAAATTAACTTATGCAATGTGTGTAATTAAAAAGTATAAATCAGGAAATTAAAATTTACATAATGGGATGGTGTGAACAAGTTTTTTAAATACATGCAGGCACATAGATATATGTCACAAGTCCCCACTGGTACGTTTGCCAAAACTCTAAGAATGGATGTAGCATATCTATCAAATTAAGTCCAAAATGCAAAAACAGCAAAAAAGGTAATGTTAATTAACCTTAATTTAATAGGCCCTAACTAAATTGTCAATGACAAAAAAGTAGCATGCCAAACACTTCAAACAGCAGACATGACTACATCAACTAAATTGTCTATATGAACATGAAGCTGGCTGGCTTTCAGAGCAAGTAGTCAGTATCCATTTATTATAATACCAATACTTATACAATATATTACATCATTTTATTAGACATATCAGCTATTTAAATAACTTAGAAATATCTATTTTATAACATAAGTTATATAAGTAGTATAATTATTTTTTAAATGTCACAGACATAGACTAGTATCAGTAGTGTGACATGGGTATGAGTATAATGAATGTTATACTCATAGTGCAGGGTATATCATACTTTATTTTTTGACTAGTGTATTTCTTCATTTTAATCTTAAAACAAAGTATTTATAATAAAATGCATTAATATTATACCTTGTAGTGTGTCATGCCAAAATTTTATTCTAAACTCTAAACCATTAATAATTGCTTTATTATCAAATGCAATAAACAGTGAAATAACTAGCCACAGATAAAATAATGATTAAAAATTTCGAAGTGGCTACGCTTACGCCAAGCGCCTTCTATTATTATATCTATTGACGCAAGCCGGAAAAAAAAAATACGAATTACGTCTTGATGTTACCGCTGCCACTGCGTAAACAAAAAGGGTTAGGGGTTAGGGATAAGGTTAGGGTTAGGGACAGTGTTAGGGTGTGGAGAAATATCTATTGACGTAAGCCGGAAAAAAAAATACGAATTACGTCTTGACGTAAGCGTAGCCTGTCCGTAAAAATTTTCTGAAACAATCTCGTCAATATTATTCCGTGATGAGTAAAACCAATAAAACATTTCAACAGCTACTTGGTTAAACGGTAAAAGTTTTCGTATACTTAATATACTGCCAGAATTAGTAAGTATTACTGATTAGCAAAGGCAATAAAACAGTTCAACAACTACTTTTTTAAACGTTCTCGTAACATACTGCCAGTTATACTGGCAAAACAACGTTAATAAAAAACTTGACTAGAACTAGATACACTACCGTCACTACCTTTGACAAGCCGTTACTAACTCGTAACTAGTTATTACTTTTATGCCTTAAAAATAACAGCACTTACGTTAAACAATATAACTAATATTGATAAAGTTACTGTATTGACACTCAATGTAAATTATACATTTTCATCTGTAAATATATTTCATATCACTTTCAAATCTTTCTTATTACAAATCTAAGACACTTTGTTAAAATTAATGTTATTGGTTATGATATTTATAAAACCCAATGATAATCGTTCTTTTTAAATTAATCATAGCAACCGTGCTCACTAAGCTAAACAAACTTTTCGGAAGTTGTAGTAGTATAGGGCTGAATATTTTATTATTTTTTTTATGAACGACATGAAATATAATATGTATTTAAAATAAAATATAAAATCCCGAAATATTAAATATCATCTTAAAATAAATCATCAATAAATTGGAAGAAAATTCTATAACATTCAACAAAATGTATTTTTTTTTTGTTTTATGTATAATTTTAAATAATTCCATCAAAATATAACTGCCTCGGTAGCGCAGTAGGTAGCGCGTCAGTCTCATAATCATAAAGCGAAGAGCGATCTGAAGGTCGTGAGTTCGATCCTCACCCGGGGCAAAATTTTTTTTTTATTTTTAAAGAGAAGTCAGAAAGCTTCAAACGCTGAAGGCAACACGTATTCATGGGTATCAGAAGTTAATATGTTATGATTATAATGACAATTAATAGTGATGGGATTTAGTATTTTAATTATATATATATATATATATATATATATATATATATATATATATATATATATATATATATATATATAGTCAAAATATAGTCAAATAGGCAGGGACAAAGCCTCCTTACTAAAGAGACTTAACTAGCTTTCAAGTTAAACCACATTAAAAAATATATTAATTGAGATTTATTATTAAGGCTTATTAAGAAACATAACCTTTTTTGAACCTTCGTATTGAAGGAAAGTTAAACCAGTGAGTCCAGTGGCTCAATTGAGTTGGGGTGTCAGTTTCACCAGTTGATAGGGGCGACATTTTTCAGAGTTGCAGACACCAATTACGTCACTGAGTGTATCAATGTCCGTTTGTTTGTGTGTGTGTGTGGTCATTTTTTTAACATGGTGATGTTATAAACAGAACTTTTGCTGTTCATGGGTTCTCAGTGACAGTCGGTTCCCCCCCTGGCTCAATGCAGTGTGAGCCGCTGAACCACCGGATGCCCATTGCAAGTGGCGACATTAGGCGGTGAAGACTATGATTACTGCCCACACACCCGCGCCCTTATTTTGTAGCAAAACTGATTCCTTTTTTGTAACAAGACTTAGGTCTGCATCCAGTGTCGTGCCTAGCCTATCAGTCGCCTGATTCTGACCCCCCCCCCGGATTTGACTTTAAAAAATTAAAAAAAAACATCAAATTTCTGTCTTCTGAGCCACTTTACGGTGCAGCAGGCCCGTAGCCTGGTCAAAGTAAGCAATATCCAGCAAGGTGGTACTTTCTCATTTTAGTTACTTTTTCTTTATTTTTTCCTTTTTTTCTTCTTATTAAAAAATCTTGATCTGTAAAGGGGCAGAGAGCAAAGCTGTTCTTAGTTATTTGAGAGGGGGGGGGGTCCTGTGAAAAAACTTCAAGAGAAGTGTGTGTCTGTGTGTGTGTGTGTGGGGGGGGGGGTATTGAAAAATGTTTAATTGATATATAGGCTTAGAGCCTTAGAGCTCTTGTATTTGAATGATCCAAATAGTTTCATATTAAAAATCTCGCGAGATGTTGAAATTAATGATCAAGCTTGCAATTCTTGGATTTCGTGGTCGTATAAGGATTACTTGTCTCAATGCAAATTTCATATTAAGATAGACAAAGTGTCACGGAACTAATAATTCAATGAGTTAAAGATATACTCAATCTTATTTGTATTAAGTTGTCCTTCTGTTTTTTACGAAAGGTTAAAAATATTACCAAAATATCTATTTGTTGTCATAATTACCATGGAAATACTGTTTAGTTATTTATTGAATCTTTATGCAAAATTATATTGAATTTGAGATTAAGAATTTTTATCAGCCTGAATTTCAATAGAAATCATACTTTTAGTTTCAACTATGCTAAATAAGCATCATTTTTCTCAGTTTTAAAAATATAGACATACATAAATATAGCAATAATAGCATGGCCACGAACCTCAAAAAACCCCCAGATATATCACAATGAATAATTGAATTCATATCAATAATGATTACCGGTATCATTAAGATATAGAAAATTCATATGTGACCATTTGGTACCAATAATAATTAAGTACTAACTAAATATTCCCAAAAAATAGTAGTTTAACTAACCTACTCTAGTCTACTGAGCTATGTTCCATGACTATGTAGTATGTTACACTACAGTATGTAGATTTATGATTAATTTTTAAAAATATTAGAACAAATTTTTTTCTTGTGTGTGTTATTAATGACTAAATGAAGATGCAACTTTAAAATCAAAGTATGAAAATTATATCAAATTAAAAATAATTTTATGTAATGAATAATTTAAGAGCAGAGTTGTATAGACAATGTAGTTATATTCTTAATTTAGTTGTCTGGTTAAAACATACAGGGTGGCCAAAAGTAGGTTTAAAGTTATCATTAAACTATTTGAAAATTTGACACTAGGATAGCAGGAAATTCATTACACCTGTTAGCATAAACAATTTAATCTCTCTAATGCTCAAAATGTCCTCCTTCAACATTGCAACATTTTTCAAATCTCTCCAGGACACTCTGACACACAGTGCGGCACAAATTCCGATCTTCATCAATTTCTGTGAATACATGATGAATGTAATCTTCTAAATCATTTATTGTTTTGGGTTTCTTCTCATAAACCTTGTTCTTAACACCCCAAAAAAAAAAAGAAATCCATAGGTGTCAGGTTAGGTGAACCTGTTATCCATTCGAACAGTAGAACCATATAAAAGCTAGTTTAATAACTGTAAACCTACTTTTGGGCCAATCTGTATTTCTTTAGAAGTGTTATTTAAAACCTTTTTTTTTATTTAATTAAATCAATAAATAGTAATGTTGTATTTGTTTAAAAAAACATATGTTCTTTTTTATGGTTCAATGTTATCTGAATTTTCCTTTTTTTAGTCAATAACAGAATGGAACTTCGTGATGATAGCTGTGATGCCAGTGAGGCCTCAGAAGAAAACCTGAGAAAATTTAAATTTCTGCCAAGAATGGAAAGTGTTACAACTTCAGCCAATATTTTAAAGCCACACATCGATAAAATTTTCTCAGAAGTTCAGAAAAATCTACCCACCATTGATTTTGATTTATCTGATGTAAGTTGTTTTTTTATTTGTTTGGTACTAAATCTATTTCATTTTATTTTTCAATGCTTTCTTATTTATTAGTTCAATGATTTACAAGTATTACTCAAAAAGTATGAGACCTATTTCTAAGCTCTGGGCTTTATTATCCCTCCTATGACCTCCATATAAGAACAAGATTTTATCTCCTTCATTAGCTGGGGATATTTTGAGGATGGAAGCACCAAGGTACATCTTTTGTATTTGAAATAGTAAACTAATCAGGCTTATTTGGCTGAGAACTTCACTTCTACAAAATAACCCAATGGTACTAATCATCCATAGTTGAATAATTAAAAAAAATATTAGGTCAGAATTTTCTACACTCTGTTATTGGCAATTTTAAATGAAATCACAAAAAATAAGCGTCTGATGTTGTATTCTTCTTCTTCCTTTTAGTTCCTTGTGGGAGCATAGGGTCTCAACTAAAACACACCAGTGGACACACTTTTGGGCAGGCTTCATTAGTTAGGCCCATGATTTTCGCACCTCTTTTTTATTTCTTTTTCTTTGTTTGTATTATGCTTCACCTACATAGGTAGCATTGAAGAGGACAGAGCCAAATCGAACACAAAATAATTTACTAAGACAAGAGCAGCCTTCATTGCATTAAAACCTATTTGGCAATAAAAAGTATTCTCCTTAATTGTAAAAATTAGAATCTTTAACGCAAATATCAAAGCTGTCCTCATATTCAGATCTGAAAAGTGGAGAGGGACAAACCACATTTTATAAGAAACCTTATTATTTTATTTAATATATATATATGTTTTGAAATAGGCAAGAAAACTATTTTGTGTGAATTCTTTGGATGCAATACTTATATTATATTTGTTACCTAAGATTTAAAATAATTTTTTTTTCTTCGTTATAAAATAAGGAAGATCACATTTTATAGCACATATCTGCTTCAGATTTATAGTTCTCTTTATATCTCTGTCTCCCTTCCTCTATGTTTGAATATATATTGACATGTGTATTTTTGTTTTGATTGAATAGGTCTCATCAGATAATGATGAACCAATATTTTTTCACCAAAACCTGAAAGTCACTGAGTTCACATCCATATTTGATGACGATAAAGATTTGGATACATCGCTGAGTCAGGGAGACAACCCAACAATGAAATTTCATCAGGAAGAATGCTCACAAGTATTACTAAGTAAAGGTGATGGACCTCAGATTAGTAGCATGGAGAATTCACATTCCTATGGTACTGCTAAATCTGGTAAAGCACACTTTTCTGCTTCCTCAGGGGTCACCTCTGACCTAATGGAATATGATAATGACCTTGCAGCATTACTTGCACAGTCCTCTTATCCTACAGAGGAAGAAATTGAAAACTGGCGTTCTTTGGCCAGGCAGATGGAGGAAAGTGAATTAGAGCTTGAGATGCGTGAAGAGATTGACTTTCAGCGGTCAAGAAATCTTGGTCATTTCACATATCCATCTAAAGTTACAGCATTATCTCATGTAGACACTCCTCCCACTATTGACAATAAAACTGACAGAGAAACTCAGCCTAACGATCAGGCTTTGATAAATGAGGATGATCCAGTTTACGTAGATGGTGAAAGAAAATATGGCAGTACATTATCAAAACATGTGGTGAAATTGAAAGAGCATTTAGAAAAAGAACTGCAGCATTCTGATCCTAAGAAAAGAAACTTAAAAGATCAAGAAATAGTATCCAAGTTCACACCACAAGAGCCAACATTGTTGTCCATGAGGATGTTTGAAGAACTAGATCTTGGTAAGTTATGATGTATGTTAACACTCCACAAAGCGATTTTTTTTTTCTTGTTTAAGAAAGCAAAAGTAAACTTACAAAGATACACAAAAATCTACAAAGTATTGTAAAGTGTAACTAAACTTCTCTTGGCTCGAAAACGGGCCTTCAGGACAGATGTAGAATTCATCTGTTTCTGTAACCACAGCATTATAGGCATAGTGTGGTTAGCACAGTGCCTAGCCACCTTTGCTTCCCAAAAAAAAAGTCAGGTACCCATTTAAAGCTAGGTGGATGACTTGAAGAACTTTTTTTCAAATTTTTCCAGTCCCTAGAAAAATTTTTTCAGAGGATCAAACCTGAGTCTCTTTGGCCAACAGTCGAGCGTTTTAACCCGCTTGACCATCCGTCTCTCAATGTAGTGTACAAGGCATAGTATCGTAATAAAATGTTATTTTGATATTAGTCATTTTTATCAGCAATCAATATATTTCTAAATTTGGTCTAAATAAACATGCAATTACAATTTTATTTGATTCATTAAAAATAACTTTTCTTGGCCTGAGTTTTTTTTTTTTTTAATTGTTTGAAATGTATAGCTTTATGATAATGTTATATGATACCAATTTTTATCTTTTTTATACTGGTTCATAGACTCAGTTCTTAATGCGGCTAATGAAGAAAATATTCCTATAACAAGCTTACGTCTTGTTGGTAACCCATCATCATTTCAAATACCGAAATATCAAAATGAAAAAGAAAATTTTAATGCAATTAAAGGTAAGATCTTTAACATATTATGATGCCTAATGAAGAAGGTAACATCTTTCTCATATTATGATGCCTAATGAAGCTTACCTTATAAAAGGTTTCAAAACATTATAAAAAATCAAATACAAAAATGGTCATGCAATGTCATTATGCTTAAAGTAATTAGTTTCATGTTAGCAATTCTGTCAGAAAAATTAAAAAATATGCTTTTTTTTTTAAATACATGACTTTAAAAAATTAAAAGCAAACAATAGTGATGTTATGTGTTTCTCCTTATTTTGAATTTCAGATCAATCTGAAGAACTTACTATGATTCAGAAATTGGCACAGTTTTCCTTACATCAGAGTGGAGGTGACATGAGTGCCATTAACTCCGTTGACCCACATACCGGTGCAGTGATTAGCCCTGGCAATGATCGATTGATAGTCGTCCCTCAAGAAAAAACCTCAAAACAAGATACAGCTACCCAGAGCAGAAAAACGGAAACAGCTCAGAAACAAATTTCAGAGTTTGGTTCCCAAACATCCAGTATGTTAAGTTGTATATTCATTTTTAGCCTTACCAGGCATAACATTTATTGTACATCTTTGTTCATGCTTTTTGTCAGCTTAAGATATTTAAGATTTAAAAAACAGCTTTGATTTACAAACCAAATGTAAAACATTATTTGATAGTTTTAAAAAGTACCTTTCAAGTAAAAAGAATTGTCTTCTTAAGTTAAAAAAAAAAAAGTTCCGTATTTGGCTCATGCAAATGGCTAAACAAAAGTCATAATTTAGCAATTTTGCGTTAGAAAACATTGTGGCTTTATTGAGTCAACAGCATTTCCCATTTGAGTGAGTAAAATGGTGTTTAAAAGCTAGAACGTCAGTTATGAATATGAACAAACATTTATAATATATTTGGTTGCAAAGGGCTGCATGTTTCACATCAAATTGAAAAAAAAAATATTTATTTTCTCTTCTATTTGATTTTTCAACATCACAAGTTAATGATAAAGATTATTGAAATTCTTTGTGAGATTTAATCTATTTGTCTTACTTACAGGTATTAGAACTTCAAGTTCAGGAACCAGTACTGCTACAAGAATTGATAAAGCAAAAATTTTATATGGTCACTTAAAAAATGGTAATTATTTTTTGGACACATTCTGATGTTTTTAATTTTTTTTTCTTTTCATCGTTTTATTTTTTCACATAAAAAAAAATTTAAATGTGAATAACACAAATAGGAATATTGATTTAATCTGTCCTGAAAGTTTATAGTCAAATTGATTCAGTTGAAGAAGCAGCTGAGCTCTAGGCTAACTCTTTATCCCCCAAGTATGTCATTGACTTCAACTGTTCAGATTATGATTCATATGGGCCATTTAAAGAAATATTTTTTTTTTTTACATTCTGTTGCAAATAGTTACCTGTTGTTAAAAATATTATAATTTAAAAATCCCTTGTTATAATAGATGTCATATGCTACTCTTACAAGTTGATCAATAATTTTTTATGTTTTTATATTTTTTAAAATCAAATCCATATACAAATTTTATTTAATTTTTATATGAAAAAATTTCACAGAGAAGAGAGATACTGAACCGCCAACAATTTTCATAGATCTGCGAGGATTTGAAAAACATAAGGAAGAAGAGAAAAAAGGACTGAGCAGTGTGCAACGGGTTCTGGGTCTGAGCAGTGACCAATGGTAAAAATAAGTAGCTTTAAAATAAGATTTCCTTATACTTATAAAATTATTGTGCCTTTAGGTAAATTCTTTTTAGCAGTCTTAAAGATAATTATTTTTTTAAATCTTTATTAGTATCGAACATGCTTCTTGGCTTTAAATGGCATAAAATCTAAAATCTTATTCATAACCTACACTTATTTTATTGATGTTTTAAATTAACAATCATGAGGTTTTTAAATATATATTGTACATATTTAAGGGAAACAATCTATTCAGCTACAGTATGCAAATATTTCACAATATTCAAATGGGGAAATAAATAAGTATATTTAATCTAAATCAAAGATGCTCAAAAGCTAAATTTTTAATAAATAAAGTCTTTCTGTTTTTTCTAGTGAGTCAGACAGTTCAAGCGATGAGGAGAGGGTCGAACGCTGCAACTGGCGATTGACACGTCAGAAAATCAAACAAGACTTGTCTACACATGGTTCTGCTGCAACATTAGCCAGTGGTGATTCTGATAAAAACTTAGAAAGAGTTAAAAAACCTAACTATAAAAAGCCACCCAGAGTTATAAATCTTCAAGTAAGAACTTTCATTGCTAAGCATCATAAAATATTGATTGAATATTGACTTGTTTGTTTCTACAAACTTTAATCACTAGTACTAATTTTTAGATCTAAATAAAATGAGTAAAAAAAATCTTGTAATAGTAATTTTATAAAATAAAAAATTAATTAAATACAAACAATTCTTTTATATAAAATGAAAGCAATGATGATGATACTGAGATTTATTTGTTTATGAGTTCTTAAGATTTTTTTTTTCTGATCTAGGAACACAAAGTTAGCAAAAACTGGCATCAATCTAAAAATGTTCAAGAAGTGCAAGAGGACAGGGATGGTCAGAAACAAGATGAGAATGATAACAAACTGAAGATGGAAAAATTAGAAGCTGAGAAAGAAAAACATAAGCAGTTGGAGGAAGCCAAGTATTTATATTTTTCATTCAAACTGCAGATTTTTGCTATAGATTTTCTTGACGTTTTGCTTACATGTTTTTGCTCCATAGCAATGCATCATTCGATAATCAATTTTGCAATTAATTAATTTTGCAGTTAATTAATTTTTTTAACAAATACAAGTAAAAAAAAAAGTTTTCAAGGGATATAGCCGTGTTTAGCTTGACGGACGACACTAATAAATGGGCTACTTTCCTTGCAGCAATGAAGTTTGCTTAATTAAACATAATAACATTTATATTTATTGGATAATTGAAAAAAAAAAATACTTCAACAAAACGGTTAGTTTTAAAAATTCTGTTTTATCTGTCTTGTTTAATTTATCACCTACCTGTATATAAAACTATTCACTGGAAATTAAAAATTTAATATAATCACTTATGCAACACAGAAGACCAGTGTTTTAAACCACATAAATCTTAATCTATCAAAATATTGTTAAATCTATCAAAATATTGTTAAATAGACTGAAGTTTTTAAAAAAGAAAAAATGTGTACACTTTTGAATACTAGGAAACTCAGGGAACAAAAAGAGAAAGAGCGTGAAAGGCGAGTGCGGATGAGTCAGCACATAGCAGCAGCTAGGTCTTTGGCCTCAACACAGGGTCGGCAGCCAGCAGGAGAAAACACTTTAGCCCTTTTTGACACGGTCAGAGAATTTTAATTTTTTTAAAGATAATTAATTTAATCTGCAGCATTTGCATGTTCCAAGCTGAAAAAGTGGCGATGTAATGAGAAATAATTTCATATTTGTTACTGCATAGATGACCATTCTGGAAATGTCTCAACACCTTAATATTCTCCTAGTGTGTTTAACTTAATCACTTTGTACATAAACAGTTGTATCAGTCTTAAATTCTTGACTAAATGTAATAAATGAATAATTTTCTTCCTCTATTTCAGGAAGTTTCTTATGAACCACCACCCACAACCCTGCCCATGGTACTTTCACCAGAACAGGAAACTATTTTGCTCACCGTTCACCTGTCTTGTAATGGGGAGATCATCCAGCACAGAAACAGATCAAATCGTAGTGTGGATACTGGTAAAAATAATCAGTTCTGCATCTCTTCTAATGGAGATTATTTTTTTGCTGCTTGCATTGTTATTTTAACAGCAACACTAGTTACATAATAAGAATGAATTTTATGAAACCTTGAACATTTTATCACAAAACTTACTTATGATAAAATATTTTTTATACTCTTTTGTTATATTCTCTTGTTTTTTTTTTTTTTATAGTTTTTATACCAGAGCAGGATTTTTCAGTTTTACTGTGCACTTGTACATGTTTCAGTTATAAGTTTAAATATCGAAATTCACTCCTAATTTGAGCATTTATTATCCATTGCTCCACCAAAAATAGATGAAATATTTTTTTTTAAAAGCATAGTGACTTTCAATACGCCCTGCATAATGCTACTTCCATCTTTAAATTCTCATATGTATAAATACCAAAGATTTAAAAAAGATATGTAAATAAAATTTAACTACTTTGCTGTTGATCATTTTCTATGCTGCTTAGTACATCTCATAAATTATACCATTTTTGTTTACTAACTTCACCAGGCGATGGTCTGTCTGCCACTTACAGCGCCCTCCTGTCTTGGTTGTTGTCAATGGTACCACAAGACTTTACCTTTCTGAATCCTAAATCCAGGGATGTAACTCAGCAAGAACTAGGTCCAGACTTCTATGTGATTGGGCTGCAGCAGACGTGGTATGAAGAGGAGCTAAGGCTGCATGTAGTGGTCACACCTTCTCAAAACTTTAACTCTGGACACAAGTTGACCAGATCAAAGAAAGGGAAGGTAATGGCTCCTTTTTGCTGACTTAATTTTTTACATCATATCTATCTTATTTTAAGTTTCCTTGAATGTTTATTTACATAAAGTGAAAGTTAGTCAATGAATGCCTAAGTAATACGAGTATTAAAATAAAACATTTGAATGATTTAAACAAAATATTTTAACAAATTTTCTTTTAAAGCTTTTGCAAATCAGAGATTTTTTTTTTGTCAAATGCATAAAGAAAAAGAAAATATATAATGAATATATATAACAAAAATAGAAAGCATGATAAAAATATAACAGATAACAAAAAGTGTAAACATATGATTAAAAAAAAGTATAATCTAAAAAATAATTTCTATTTTCAGGATGAGAACAAGGGCTGCTCAAAATTTTACAAATTTCTCAACAATTTGCTTCTAACCAACACTGTGGCTTCGGTTTGTCCGTGGCTGGACATGTTGACCCCAGTAGCTGTACAGAGTGATCAGCCAGAAGAAAATGGTGCACCACCATACGCTTACTCTCCCCTTCTTCCAAAAATTTCTACCAAACCTCTGTCTACATTTATACAGGTCAGTCCGATAGAAAGAGTCACTATAGCAGATAAAAAAGTTTTCATTTTTTATCTGATTTTACAGAGAAAATAATACTCGGCGACAACAATAAATAGGATAAACCACAACACAGGCTAAATTATCTTGAAACTCATTCTTAGTTTACTGGGTTTTAATTAGCATTTCTCGGAATAGATTAACAAACAAAAATAATGCTTAGTTCATTCAAGTTTTCACTTTTTTTGATTTAATGCATCTTTAAACAGTCTAGAATTTTTTTTTCTTTCAATGAAAATAAATTGATACAGCTGTCATTATTGTTGGTTAGTTTAAAACTAGTCAAATAAATAAAACTGAATGGTTAAACATACCTATATATTAAATACCACAAAGCTATAATCTGGAATTGTTTTATGTATATTTTCTTGCAGCATTGGTGCGTGTGTGCATGTTTCTAAATTATAATACATGTAACTTTTTGTTGATTAACTGGCTAATAAAATGTGTGTGTCCCTGCATATCAAGATCAACCCAGACCCACAAGCTGCCAGAAAGATGTTCAACATTCCAGTTGGATTTTACTGGCAGACAGTTGATAATGATGAGACCTGGTGTGACATAGACTGCCGTGACGAGGACATCAACTACGAAACACAGAACACAATGTCACTCATTTATAAAAAGATTTTCCAGGATCCACTTGCAATGATGTCCATCCTAAACAGAGTATCACAGGTAATTATAAAAAATATCTATCTACATTTACACAAATTTAGAAAACCTTAAAGTTTGGGTTTATTTCAGAAATAAAACATGACAACTTTAAAAGTAAGAAAATGTTTTGATGTAAATTTTTTTACTTTTATTTACAACCCCATTTAATATTATTTTTTAGAAAATCCATTGTTAAAAAGATAAACACGTTTTCCCCTTCCAGTGTGATCCACATTTATTTCCGATGTCATTATTTTAAACACATTTGATTTTTTGAATATGTACATTTCTTTTTAAATTTGTCATTTATTTACTATTGATATGAAAACCCAATCGAAAAAATTTGAATACTGTTCAAATATTTTTTCTATAATACAGGTCAAACATAAATGTACCGATAAATATTCTAAATATACTGCATGCCTGTATTTCAGGAAGGACTTGACTTGGCAGGAGTTAGACTACTCTACCCTTCTGTTGAACAAATGAAACTGCAGGGCTCTGAAATGGCATCAACCGATCTGGACAATTTAAACCAGATTGGCCCAGTTTTGGCGTTGGCACTTCGAGGAACATTTGCCAGAACAATTTGGTTAGACTCTGTTGGCCCTTCGGATCCAGAGCTTGCTCGCAGGACAGACCCCAACTCCCTTTGTGCCTTATATGGCGGGGAAAGTAAAGATAATGCGTTGTTATTTTGTCCCAGAAATTTATCCAGAGTGCAGGTAAATCATGATTTTTTAAAAATTAAAATAGGTATTTGGTTTTGTAGTGTAGAATAGTTTTGGTTAGATTAATCAAACTGGCTCAACTTACCACTGTTTAGATCTTAGCTCATTGCCACAAAGTTTTTGAAAACTAAACACAGAAAGATTTTATACGAGTTTTTGTATTTTTTATTATCTGTATTAAAGATCAAAGTTTCAATAATGTTTTTTAACTGTTTTTTTTTTTTAGTATTTTAATAATATTGAAAAACAAGTGTATTAATAGCATTTTTATTATTTTTTTTACAACAAATTTTTTAAATGACAAACCCTGTATTAGGGATCTCTGTAGATAATATCTTACAGATAATATGTGTTTTACATTTCTTTGTTAGAAAACGGGCTGTCTTTTTATGTGCTAAAAATAACTGATACATTGCCACTATGTAAAATAAAAAAAAATTTTTGTTTGACTTTGCCATCAGAGTGAACTTACTCGATGGTTTGGTGGCCACATTTCAAAAGACACAGTGTCAGTCGATGTTGGAGTGCCATACTTAAAACGAGAGGAAACTAAAGGCAAAAAAGGGAAAAAGGTCCTAAAAAGTTTTTTTTTTTCTTTCTTTTTCTAATTTTTTGTAGTAAACTCAAGTCTTCAATTTATTAGCATAAAATGAAATTTTTTTTTTCTGCTTTTCTTTTTTTAGCGAAATAGGTTTTTTTTTTTAAAAATCTCCTTAATGGTGGGGTAACAAAAGTTTTGATCATCATTTGATCAGTATATTCCTGTATTAGAGTTTGAACTTGATGATGTCGTCTGATCATTATGTATTTTTTTTTCATCTCAACAGTTCAACTCGGTGGAAAGAAGTGTCGGACCCCTGTCCACTCACCGTCCACCTGCCTCCCTGACTGCAACATGCAAGGCTGACATTTTACTTATTTTGTCACCGCTCCTGCCTGTCAGCTACACTGGAGTTCTGCTGAGCACCGCACAGCGGAGAGGTTTTCAGGTCAGAGGGGTTAAGCGCCTCTGCCTATCAGTGAAAATGGCCGGAAGTCTTGGTAAATTTATTTTGTTGTTTTTAGAACTTTTTAGCCTAAAACAGTATTTCACCCATGTACTCAAGTATGTTAACTATATTCTCTTCTTTAGGATGATGAAAAATGTACAGAAAAACCTTTCAAGTTTTCATAGTTATTTATGAAAATTCATCTTTTGAAACTAGTAATACATATACACATTTAAAGAGGAATACATATACACATTTAAAGAATATTAATGAAAAAAAATATTCCCAATATTCCCGCCTTGGAGAGTTTTCATTCATATAGATTTTAAATACTGGGATTCAAAAGTACACCACATTGAAAGCAGAGCATAGTTTTAACTGGCTTTGATTTTTTTCTGTGCATATTTTTTATATTTTCCATTAGACATGTACTTTATCTAATGATATTTTTACAATAATAATCTTTTTTTTTATAGGACTCAGTATCAGCAATCAGGTTTATTTTTGCCCTGGCGCTCGGCATGATGACTTAAATGACAAGCAACCACAAGAAGCGGTTGCCCCTTGCACTGTGTTCATTCTGTGGAAAGAAAATGCTGCACATAACACACCAAGCCTGATTGAAGCCTTCATGGTCCAGCTGACTTTGGCTGGTCTATTGGGTGAGTATACTGCCTTTCTGTTTCTTTAGGCTGACTGGAAAAGAATACAAAAAAATTTCCAAGAAAATAAAATTCACGTTTTCGTTATTCTGTTGATGATGTCCAGCTGAGCATTAGCATGCACTTGTAGGGCGGATGGCTGAGTGGTGTAGATGCTTGACTGTCAACCTGAGAGTCCTGGGTTCGATCCTCAGTGAGAGCCAAGGGAATTTTTCCGGGTCCTAGTGAAAGTTGGTTAAATTCCCACAAGTCCACCCAGCTTTAAATGGTCACCTGACTTAAGTCGGGGAAGTAAAAATGGCCGGGCATTGTGCTAACCACACAATCCCTTTATATGCTGTGGTTACAGAAACAGATGAACTATGCACTTCATCTGCCCCGGCGGCCCGATAGGGTTAAGGGAACATTACTTTACTGGCATGCATTTACTAGGGATAAGTGGCAATTCCCATGAAAATTAAAATATAAAAAAAAACCCACTATTTTTTAAACACTATGAATTTGAAAAATCCCAAGAGATCGCCACTTAGAAATTGATTCTAAAGCACCCTGAAAAGTGAACCAAAGTCTTGACTTGTGTTCTCTCAGGTTGCGTTCAGATGAGACTGGATGAACCTCTGACCTCGCACCATTTGTTTCATGCTGCCTTGTACACAGACTGTCTGCTGCATCTTCTTGGAGGAAACTTTTTTAAGGTAATTTTTTTGTATCATTTGGTAAATTGATATATGTTTGGACAAATATTAAAGTTAAAAAAAGAGATTAGTTTGACATGCTGATGTCTCAGTTTTTTTTTTTATTGCTTTTTATTTTTTCAATATTTCATATCACAAAAATCGACTTCCAACTATTTACATTGTCAGTGTCCAGATTATGACCCATCCTATCAGCTTCCCAGCTCATCCATCAATCAAAAAGTGGACAAAGCCTTAGAACAGATTGCAGTTGTGGTTTTACTGGGCCATGATGTGCTGAAGAAGTCAGGTCTGGAAGTAGGTCAGTCCAGTGTTTGTAACGAGAATCTTTTTTTTAATGTGGAAATACATATTCAGTCGATATAGTTAAAAAAAAGTAACGATTCCCTTTTAAGAGTCTGTAAAGACCATTGGAGTCAGATTAAGAAGAGTTCACCTGTTCTGTAGAACAATGCCCAGCCACCACTAATTCTAATTATTGTCAGGTGCCATTTTAAAAAAATTCTGATTGGACTTTTGGGACATTGACTGGACCTGAGAAATGTTCTGGTCTACATCAGGTTTCAAACCCGTGACTTTCTGGTTGGCAGTCATGCACTTTTCCCACACTGATATCCCACTGATATTCACCTTTACAAGGAACAAATATATCAATCAACAGAATTTTTCTTTTAAAAAGTTCACTTTTTTACTTGTAAATTATACATGTACATGTATTCACTTTTGCCTTTTTTTTTAAAATTTCAGTTTACGTTAGGAAACATTTATTAAAAATCCACACGAGGAATCATTATTTCCCATAACAATAACAGTATTGTCATTAAATAAGCTCAAGTTATATTTTCATAATTTTCTTATTTTTTTTTTTATTCAAACGCACAAAAATTAACCTCCCATTTTGGTTGTGTTTGTTTCTTTATGTAGCCAGGCTGCTGAATGTCCTTCCCTATTCCAGAAGAACCCCAGTCCAGTCTGTACTGGCAGAGAAGTCTGAACTACTGGCCATTAAGTGGACACCATCACTGAGTCTGATTCAAGCCAAAGAGCTGACCCCTTATGAAGTTGGGGACATCAGATGGAGGAAGAGTTTAAATTTCTTGACTTCAGGTTCCATAAAATTTCTTTCCAATTAAATCATTTTTAAATATGTTTAATAATTTGGATCATAAGATTATGAGAAAATGTATATGATCTTACAAATAATAAACCATTAAATGCATAATAGTGAATTATCCTTTTCTTTCTAAATATTTTTAATATGTATATATTTAAAAAGCTGTACTTAGATTGCCTGATTCCTGATTCAATATGATTGCCCTTTTTTTTTTTTGGACAGAACCTGCATTGATCCTCATTCTAAGAGGAGTCAACATAATCCATAACTTGAGAACAACCCTGGAGAGGCAAGACTCCCAGCAGACGTCACATGGTAACAAGGTGAGAATCAAAGCTTATTTCAAACACAAATGTGTCGAAAATATTTTGACTGTGAAAAAAAGCTTTTCAGTTTTCATTGCATTTCATGAAGTCAATTTTTTAAACTATTGATGAGATGAGACAGCAGGTTGTTATTTTCAGCATAAATATGTATTGAAACAGCCTTCTGTCTATTGAAATGTGAACATTTAGTTTTTCTCATTGAGTTTTGCTAGCCAGACAGAGATGTTATTTTATTTTTGCTTCCAAATTGTTGGCCATGTCATATAACGCTGTGAAAAGAAATCACAGGGTTTATAAATTTTCAATCATTCAGATATTTTATTAACAATGTTTTAAAGTATGCTAAAGTCAAGCTCTTGCTAGTTTATTACTTTTTGCAACAAATATTGTTTTAACTGGTTCTCTTTCCCTGTGTTGTACACATTTTGTTAACATAAATATCCTGTCTCCATTTATACAATCTGGGGTGGTATTTATAGTTTTTATGATTTTTTGGCTATAAAGACAAAATTTAGTGAACCATACAATTTTTTTTTTTTTTTTATTTTCAGAAAGAAAAAAATTTACATTGGCTGATGTCCCACAATTCAAGTGAATCTGAAATTTACACTCGCCTATTCTTTCATCAACATGAATTGTATCCTGATCCACTTGCCAGGACTTTGTTGCCATTTTTGCCAGAGTTTAAACTTTATTTCAATCTAACAGAAAAATGGGATGCTAGGTGAGTTATTGCTACACTATAGAAAAAGAGCCCTTCAAATCTGAGAATTGTAATATCTGAACTATGTTGCCTTAAACCTCCATGATAAGAATGTTAATAAAAGGAGGTGTCATAGCTCCAGTAGTTCCTGTCATAGCTGTTATTTTCTCCAATAGTTCCTGTCATAGCTGTTATTTTCTCCAATAGTTCCTGTCATAGCTGTTATTTTCTCCAATAGTTCCTGTCATATGTGATATTTTCTCCAATAGTTCCTGTCATAGCTGATATTTTCTCCAATAGTTCCTGTCATAGCTGTTATTTTCTCCAACAGTTCAAAAAGGATTGTGCACCAGTAAAAGAAAGTGACTAATTTCTGTAAAAAGAATGCGTTTCCTTAGAACACTGGGTTAAAAAAAAAACTTCTAAAGTTATTTTAGTAATTCGTACCATACCAGAATACATGGGTTGACATGTGATGGCCCTTAGTACATAAGTGGTCTGCAAGAAAATTTTGCTAGACTTTAGAAGAATTTAGACATTATTTTTTTTCCCATGTTTATCATATCTATTTATTTACTAACAGTGTAACCGACATTGTGCATGAAGATGGATTGCCATGTGACACTTGAGACATTTCTAATGCTCATACCCAACACCATTAGAGGGATGGAGCTTGTTAGTGTAAAGAATGTATGTGTGGGAAATATTCAAAAGCAATCACAAGCTTTAGCTGAAATGATTTTTCAATTAAAGTCCTTATTGATTTTTTTTTTCATTTAAAGATACACACTCATATTCTCACTCCCACACACAAAAAAGTACTTCATGGGAAAAAAAAATGATAAATTCAATTAACTTAGTCAACCGCTGGATTAAACTCATGAATTTAATGGTTAATGGGATTGAAACTTAAGCTTTTAATGGACCATAAAGTCTAAAATGTTGTCGATCACATAACTGCCACTCTTTTTGAGATTTCATTACATTTTTAGTCCATATTTTTTAGTCAAAGTTTTACTCCATTCATGGTTGTCCTTTTAAAGATGAGATTTTTTGCTACTGACCAATAACTGCCATTGGGACAGTTTTGCAAGGCTTTTCCTGATACCCTGCAACTGACCACATTTTAAAAATTTATTTCCATCTAGTGAAAAAAAGAGAATATTCTCATTAAAATCGCCACAAGATTTAAACCTCACTCTGGAAAATATCATGGAGGAAATGGTGGTCGGCCAGCCGCCAATCACAACAGTGATGCTGGTGAAGCCCAGCGCTGTTCAGAAGTATCTTCAGAGGATTCTCAAAAAAATTGTCCAAGAGAGATTTGAGATTGTTGGTTTCAAACTCTTGATGGTGACCCAGAACATGGCTGAACTGTTTGTGCCTGCTGCTGTCCATAAGGTAATTTTGAAAATTTTGTTTGGAGGCATTTTTTTTTAAGCTCTTTTTTTATAGATGTTTTTTAATTTACCTTTAAGAAAATAAACAATTTTTTAAATGAAATAAATAAATAGAAAGTAAAGGACTTGACTCACACTTTGTACAAGTTTCATTGAAATAATTTCAGTACAAGATATATTTGTGTTGATTTTTTTATTATTTAGAAAGTATATAAGAGTACATTTAAATAGGTCTAATTTATTGATTTAACTAACCATAAAAATGTACCTAAACTGTTTTTGTCATTTTTAATAAAATTTATTTTAAATTCCAGGACAATAGTGAAAAATTAAAGTCTGTGAAAGCCATGACCTGTGGGCCGTCTGCCGCCCTAGCTCTGAGGCATCAAAATGCAGTCAAACGGCTGATTGACCTAGTTGGGCCTGAGGAGCCCATGGCCGCACGTCGCCAGAACCAGTTCCTGTGGAGAGGAGAATTCGGAAGAGACATTCATCACAATGGAATATACTGTGAGTTAGCAAAATGTTGTTTTCATTTTACTCTTAAACAAGCTTTGTCATTGGCTGAACAAAACACGTGAAAGTTGTAAAATAATGAGTCTAAAGATGATTCAAACAGAATATGTTGGAGTGGGGGGGAAGGATTTTTAACATAAACCATTGAGCTTTTTTTTTTTTTATTTATTTGAAAGGTGGAAGTGAAAGTTGACTGATTTGTACATGTATTCTCATTGAAATGTTTTAACAGCATATATTGTGCATGGAAAACATGTACTTGCTTCGCATATTCTGCTTTTTAAGCTTCTCTTTCAACTTATCTTTTTTATCTTTTTCTAAATGCAAATCAAATAAAAATTTTAACAGTTTTTTAAATTTCATAAACATTTAATATCCAAAGGTTCTGGATTATATGTGGATGCTGTCAGGGATATCAAAGTTTTGTTTCAAGACGGACTGTGCTGTGATGACTCATACCTACTGGCTAAAGAAGAGGTTTGTCAAGAATTCTCGCATTATTTATTTTTAATTATATTTTTAGATGTGCCTTTATTTTTAAGCATAATATATTTTATTAAATCTTTTTCCTCGCATTTTGTGACCCCCCCCCCCCCCAGCAAGGAATCACTCTTTTCATGAATTTAAATACGTTAGTTTTTATATTGACATTCTAACAGCCTAATCGCTCCATGAGTCAACACACAGCCATTTTACTTTCTTTACATTTGTTTGACATTCAGATCTCAGCTCCAGCACATGACAATGTCATAGATGCCAGCAGCACCCTGATGCGTGAGGTTGTTATGACCCAGAGCAAGAGTCACCTGAATGGCCCTTCTTCTACAGTCGAAGGTAATGTTTTCTTTTTAAAAAGATTTACGCAGTTCACCTGATCAACTTAGTGCGGACATTCTGACGAATTAATTAGCCTGTCTAACGCAACTCATCTCGATTCTATTTGCTATAATAAATATTTCATTCAGAAAGTATTAGCGATTTTTGCCAAATAAGTCTGGAGAGTTGAGAGTCTGAGGTATATGTTGTCTTCTTCCTTTGGCTCTACAGCCCAATTAGGGCCCTGGCCTCTACAGCCCATTTAGGGCCCTGGCCTGCCATACTACTCTTCTCCACTTTTCCCGATCAATGGTCTTCTTCCTCCACTCTCTAACTTATGGCTTTAAGGTCTTTCTCCACTTCCTCTAACCATCTGCTTCTTGGTCTGCCCTTAGGCCTTTTCTCATTAGGTGTTGCCTTATTAACTGCCTTTGGACCTCTGTTGTTTTCCATTCTTTCTATGTGCCCTACCCACCTCAAACAATTCATTTTAATTTCAGCTTTTATACAATGTATTTGGTTCTTCATATAGTTCTGAATTTATCCTACTTCTCCACTCGTTATTGTCCTTTACTGGCCCATAAATTTTTCTAAATATTTTCCTTTCCCAAGTGTTAAGCATATTTTCTGCTTGTTAGCTGATGGTCCATGTTTCACTGCCATATGTTACTGCTGGTCAGATCATTGTCTTGTATTTGTTTTTTTTTAAAGTTTTCAGCGTGTAATATATCTGATGTATATGTGATAACTGAAATTGATTTGTAAATATCAAACTACTTGCCTGAGTTTTTAAAAAAAAATATTTTTCAGATGTCCACCACCTGCTGGTGCAGACTGTGTGTCTTGTCTTCACTCCCTATCTCATGAGGCCAACAACCAGGAGTAAAGAAGTGCACGGCCTTGACCTACTTGCTCATATGATGGCTCATGGGTAGGATTGTAGACTCATTTGTTTTCACAATTTTTTTTTATTTTTTTTTTTCAATTTGTCTGCTGTTGTTTTTTATTTCATGTGTTGTGAAATTAATAATGCATCATGCTAAAGCAATTTGAGAAAGTAGTAATGCATCATGCTAAAGCAATTGTGAAAGTAGTAATGCATCATGCTAAAGCAATTATGAAAGTAGTAATGCATCATGCTAAAGCAATTGTGAAAGTAGTAATGCATCATGCTAAAGCAATACTTTATTTCTTAAGGATTTATTTCTTCTTATCAAATTATTGACTCTACCTGTATTTTTTTTTACAACACGTTGACCTGAGCTGATTTAGGACCTTTAAGCACAATAGTCGTCATGCACATGCTATAATCTTCTTGATAACATGCTATAATCTTCCTGTTAACGGTCATGCCGAGCTATTACAGGTTTATTTCTGCCATCATCATTTGTTAAAAATATATTACTGAATTTTTTTTAAAACACATTTTACATAATGACATTTATTAGCTAGGTGATAATCTTTCACAGTGGTCAGAGGCGTACCTAATGTTGGGGGAGGGGGGGGTCCAAAATCAAAAGTTTCCCCCAAGCCCCATCTTGAGGGGGGGCCCCAATTTTTTTCACATTAAATATTAAGTACATATCTCATGTTGTGGTGTCGAATGTCAAAATAGAGGGGCCCCCAAAGAGGCCAATCCCCCCAGGCCCCCAAATCCCTAGGTTCGGCACTGATAGTGGTCAGTGCTTTTTTTTTTTTTTTTGTTTATTTCTATGTCTCAATATCCTCCACACACAAAAAATTTTTTCATGAATTAGTTTTTTTCCTCTCAGCTGTGCCACACAAGCATTACGTTTTTCTTGTTTTTTTCAGATTTCAGCTAGTGGGCGGCCGACTTGTCTGGATGACTCAAAGACAGGCAGAGTGCCTTCTGGCAGTCAGGGGGTCAGGCCAATTAGAGCAGGTCAGAAATGAAGACTCTCTAAAACAAATGTAGATTGTGTATAAGTGTTATGGGAAACTTGATTTAAGTATGTAGGTTAAACTTTCTGCACTAAAAAATAAAAATCTGTTTTTTTTAACATGATCATTTAAAAAAAAAATGGTTTTAAGTTGTTGTGACTCTATTTCACAGATATTTGAATGACCACATAAGTTCAGCATATCAAATAAAAAGAATAATGTTTCAAATATGAATGTCACAAATCATAATGCACAATACATTTTAGTTAGTTCCTAAACTGTTCAAGTTTCTCAAGCACAATACATTCTAGTTTGTTCCTAAACTGTTCAAGTTTCTAAAGCACAATACATTCTAGTTTGTTCCTAAACTGTTCAAGTTTCTCAAGCACAATACATTCTTTTTAGTTCCTAAAATGTTCAGGTTTCTCAAGCACAATACATTCTAGTTTGTTCCTAAACTGTTCAAGTTTCTAAAACACAATACATTCTAGTTTGTTCCTAAACTGTTCAAGTTTCTCAAGCACAATACATTCTTTTTAGTTCCTAAAATGTTCAGGTTTCTCAAGCACAATACATTCTAGTTTGTTCCTAAACTGTTCAAGTTTCTCAAGCACAATACATTCTAGTTTATTCCTAAACTGTTCAGGTTTCTCAAGCACAACATTAATACAAAATCTAATGACCACAGGACTTTGTCTACACATTAGTCTCCTACTTGTGACTGGACATTCCAGTGGTCAGCTCTCAACTACCTTCTACACTTGGTCGCCACGCTTAAATGATACTCGGTTACATTATAGATATGTCAGTTACATTATAGATATGTCAGTTACATTATAGATATGTCAGTTACATTCTAGATATGTCAGTTACATTATAGATAGTTCAGTCATTTTATAGATAGTTCATTTACAATCTCATACTGTAAAGGACATGTGCCCACGTATTCAGTTCATGACATATTCAATGCATACAAACAAAAGGGGAATAATACTGATCACAATACATGGGGGATAACCAGAGATATGACTTAAGTATTCTTCGTTAAATTTTTCTTCATTTGTGAATTCCATCATTCTGCTAAAAATCTAGATTTTAATTTTACTTTCAAAATGAAATCCTCACAGAAGATAAGAGTGTTAAGTTTACGATTAGTGTAGAAACAGCTGACCTGATTGTTTTGCTTTTTTTTGTACAGATTGCCAAGCTGTGTTCAGGTCCATGTCTGGTTGTGGCTCTAGAGAGGGACAACGCTGTCCTTGCCTTTGATTCTCTCTTGACCCAGTAAGTACATATTCATGGTGACCCTGCATTTATTTGCAGCTGACCCCCCAGGTCTGTCTAATCAGTCAATGTCTGGAGCTTGACCCATCACAGTGGGGCTAAAATAATTTAGAGTTGGGCTCAAAGTGTAATTTCAAGCTAATTATTTATGTAAACAACGAGCGTGTTAAATAAACAGTGAGTGTGTGTGAGTGAAATCAAAGGCTAATTGATATACAGCGGCTAACTAAGATTAAATTCTTCATTCGCCATTTTATTTTTTTAATTCAATTATTTAACATGTCAAAGAAAATGTTGGTTCACATCATTTTAAGAAGGGTGAAATTAGGTAGGGCACAAACCTAGGTCTTTCTATTTTGGTAGTCACCGGGGCACAAACCCAGGTCTTTCTATTTTGGTAGTCACCGGGGCTCAAAACCAGGTCTTTCCATTTGGTAGTCACCGGGGCTCAAAACCAGGTCTTTCCATTTGGTAGTCACCGGGGCTCAAAACCAGGTCTTTCCATTTGGTATTCATATACTCTTTCCCACCCCTTACAGTCTTTAGTTTAATTTAATTTTTTATCGCATACTTTCAAAAGGTGAAATGGTGCATGCATTAGAAAAAACAACAACAAAAAAAACAACTAAATACCGAAAAATGACTAAAGAGGTTTTCTTTTGTTCTCAGGACTAGTGATGGGATTCGCCTTATGAAAGAGTTTGGGGATCACCTTATCCGACCGACAAGCATCAAACAGGTAAGAAACAGCTCATTGCTTGACCCACTGACCCCCCCCACCCCACACCACCCCCAACAACACTAATTGCTCCCTGGTTCCTCCATGGCCATTGCAAGTCTCGCTGCTCTATGGAAATCGCAATCCCAACTATGGTGGAGATGTACCATTGCAAGTCCCAGATAGTTGTTAATAGCTTCAAAGAAAATCTCTTCAATCTCCATGGGGAACAACATTATTGGGGCACAAATGAGAAGAACATAAAATAAATTGTTTTAAAGTTTAAATATTCTCAGTTTCTGAGACTAAAGATAGAATGATCTCAAAAAAATGGAGCATCATGGATGCTGGTATTTCTCTGCCACACATTTCATGTACTGTGATAATAAAAAAATTATTATGGTTTCAATTTTATGGCTCTTTTTCTTTTTGAAAGTGGGGCCGTCGGCGGGGGGGGGGGGGGGCAGGTTAAGTGTAGGGTTCATCTGTTTATGTAACCTCGGCGTATGAATGGGATTGTGTGATTAAGCACAAAGCCCAGCCCCCCCCCAACTTAAGTCAGGTACTCACTTAAAGCTTAACAAAATTAGGGCACTGAAAAAGGACAATGACAAACACACATAAAAAATCAGCGTGTTTGTGGTTTCAGGGCATCTGTCTGCAAATTATTGATCTATTAATTATGACCTCTGACACCCGACACCAAGTTATTTGGTTAAGTCTTAATGAGCTTTGGTTGTTTTTTTTTTAGGCCTGTGCAAATTTAATCAAATATCGTGTCACTAAAGCTAAAAAAAAAAATAATATAGCCATTGAAAGAACGTAAAAGATTTTTTTTTCTGTACGGTTGTAGGTTGTCGCCATGTACCGAGAAAAAAAAGGGGGAATCATCTACTCGCGTTATATTTGTCTTAAAGTATTTCAACAGTTGTGGCTCTTGGATCACCAACCTTACCAAGAGTATATAAGACTCAAGTCAATGTCAACGAAACGGATAATGTAGTGGATCACAGAGAGTTTTTGCTTAGGGCCTTCCCTCTCCCCCCCCCCGCCCCCACCAGAAATCAGAGAGCGGAACTTCTTACAGACAGTTCACATTTGTACAACAATTGGAGGTATTAGTGAAGTATAAACGTCCAAAAATAATACTCCGTTTAATATAGTAAAACACAAAGCATCATCTCATCTCCGTGTTACAGTGAAGCTGCATTGACCGGTTGATCATATAAGAAAAACGTGTATTATATATATATATATATATATATATGTGTGTGTAATGTATTAACTGTAAAGGGAATAGTGAGGTCATTTGTCATTTCAGCTGAATAGTGACGTCATTTGTCATTTCAGCAGAATAGTGAGGTCATTTGTCGTCTGAGCTGAATAGTGAGATCATTTGTCGTCTGAGCTGAATAGTGAGGTCATTTGTCGTTTCAGCTGAATAGTGAGGTCATTTGTCATTTCAGTTGCATAGTGAGGTCATTGGTCGTTTCAGCTGAATAGTGAGGTCATTTGTCATTTCAGTTGCATAGTGAGGTCATTGGTCGTTTCAGCTGAATAGTGAGGTCATTTGTCGTCTGAGCTGAATAGTGAGGTCATTTGTCTTTTCAGCTGAATAGTGAGGTCATTTGTCGTCTGAGCTGAATAGTGAGGTCATTTGTCGTCTGAGCTGAATAGTGAGGTCGTTTGTCATTTTAACTTCCATCCGGTAACCAAAATTTTTTTTTTTTGTTTTGTTTATTAATGGTCTTGAATCCCAATTTCTAGACTATATTATCACAAATTATTTTTTTTTTGTTATTATACAAAAATAATTATCGTACGAATTTGCTTTTTTTTTTTACAATTAATTGAAGATAATTTCATGCACATTAATATTAATCAGAAGCATTATTAATGAATGCTTCGAATCGATTTATGATCACCGGAAAACGGGGTGGTGGTGGGGGTGGGGAGTGGTTTGCAGACAATTCTGCTGGACTAGAAAAGGACCAGAGAGAGAGAGAGAGAGAGAGAGAGAGAGAGAGAGCTTGGAGTTCAGTTCAACTGTCACTGCTGCAGCTGATACATTTTTGGAAAAGTGAGGGTGACCCAATGACGAGGACGAACACTAATGATTACGTCATACTGCAGTTTTATGTAAAATTGAGCTTTCATTTTGACGGAAAAGGGAGGGGGGGACTATTGGGAGGAAAAACAATTCCCCACCCCCCCCCCTACCATTATTGTAGTGAATCATGCAATGGAAATGACGTTTTCTGTCGTTGTTGTTTTTATTAGGCACAATACATTGCCTTCAAGTGTAACAGCTGCCTCCACAACACATTTCTTTAAACCGCCATTGGTCGCGCGCAACTTGATGAGCTTTTGGCGCGTACCTTTCGACTAATTGCGGGCATGAATTTGAATCATTTTGAAATGAAACCGATTCACTCACTTGGTGCTGTTGTATTACTTGTATATGTTCCGCCCTCCCCCCGGGCTGACTGTACTATTGTGTCGCTCTTTATTGCATTCGCCTGAACTTCTTACTTTAAGCTTACAAAATCTTATGAAGTTAAAAACCTTTCCTGTGTTGTTGTTTTCTTACTGGAGGAATGGAGAAAGGGGGGGGGGAAGGGAGGCAAAAAAAAAATACCCACAGCCTCTTACAATCTCTGATAACAGCGCGCCCCCCCCCCCCAACACACACCTTTTTATTTTTAAAGCTGGTGTGTGATGTTCTATAACAGACATCAAATACAACAAGCCCCCTCCCCTTCCCCTATATGACGGACCATAAGGGGCCTTTCACATATCATCAGGCCCGTAGCGTGCAGGGGGCCATGGGCCGGCCCCCCCCTGCGTTTTATCTGACCCCCCCTCTGCTTGTTTGCTCTACTTAGTAATATTTATTTCCTGCCCGCCCCCCCCCCTGCGATTGTCCTGGCCCCTGCTGTAGAATTTTCACGCTGCGGGGCTGCATATTATATAACACCTATGGGGGTGTGGGGGGGTTGGATGCAAATTTGTTATTTCTGTTATATTGGGGGAGTTTTCAAGTGTTACATAATGTTATGTATTGGGGGGGGGGGTGTAAAAAATTGACATTTTTGCGTTGTATACTATGTGAACGGCCCCTAACAGCAATCAGAACTCCCCCCCCTTCCCTCCCTTCTCCCCACCTTTCTTTAGTCTTCGTGCGTGGACCTGGTCGCTAACAAATCTTTAAGTCACAACACGACACGGTCACTACCCCCCCTCCCGTCAGTGACTGGCCATTTCTATCTATCTATCTATCTATCTATCTATCTATCTATCTATCTATCTATCTATCTATCTATCTATCTATCTATCTAAATCTATCTATCTATCTATCTATCTATCTATTTATCTAAATCTATCTATCTATCTATCTATCTCTTTATCTATATCTATCTATCTATCTATCTATCTATCTATCTATCTATTTATCTAAATCTATCTATCTATCTATCTCTTTATCTATATCTATCTATCTATCTATCTATCTATTTATCTATATCTATCTATCTATCTATCTCTTTATCTATATCTATCTATCTATCTATCTATCTATTTATCTAAATCTATCTATCTATCTCTTTATCTATATCTATCTATCTATCTATCTATCTCTTTATCTATATCTATCTATCTATCTATCTCTTTATCTATATCTATCTATCTATCTATGTATCTCTTTATCTATATCTATCTATCTATCTATCTATCTATCTATCTATCTATCTATTTATCTATATCTATCTATCTATGTATCTCTTTATCTATATCTATCTATCTATCTTATATATCTGACAGACAGATATTTATTATGCTACAAATAAAGCCAATGTGTACTAGCACGAGTAGCTATCTCTCCCCCCTCCCCCCCCCCCCCCATTGAATCTCCTGATGTTTCGAAAAATCCAATCCATCATCGGTTACCGAACTTGTTCCTCCTTGCGTCATCTGACCCCCTCCCCCGATCCTCCCCACCCCCGATGATATGTATAGGTTTGAAGATGGAACCTTTACTCTCACATCTCTTTCTCTGCGTATTTAACTTAGTTTAACTTACTTTCCTATCTGCGAGATGTTCTGGGGTATTTGAGTGTCATAGGCAGAGACCTTCACAGCTGTTCTGGGGTATTTGAGTGTCATAGGCAGAGACCTTCACAGCTGTTTGGGGCTGGTGTCACAGGCAGAGACCTTCACAGATGTTTGGGGTTGGTTTCACAGGCAGAGACCTTCACAGATGTTTGGGGTTGGTTTCTCAGGCAGAGACCTTCACAGCTGTTTGGGACTGCTGTCACAGGCAAAGACCTTCACAGGTGTTTGGGGCTGGTGTCATAGGCAGAGACCTTCACAGGTGTTTGGGGCTGGTGTCATAGGCAGAGACCTTCACAGATGTTTGGGGCTGGTGTCACAGGCAGAGACCTTCACAGATGTTTGGGGCTGGTATCACAGGCAGAGACTTTCACAGATGTTTGGGGCTGGTGTCGTAGGCAGAGACCTTCACAGATGTTTGGGGCTGGTGTCGTAGGCAGAGACATTCACATATGTTTGGGGCTGGTGTCACAGGCAGAGACCTTCACAGCTGTTTGGGGCTGGTGTCACAGGCAGAGACCTTCACAGATGTTTGGGGCTGGTGTCGTAGGCAGAGACCTTCACAGATGTTTGGGGCTGGTGTCGTAGGCAGAGACCTTCACAGAGGCCTGGGCAAAGGACAACCCACCCCCCTAGCATCAGAGTTAAATAGAAATCACATTCGTTTTTTTTTTATTTCTGGCTCGCTCACAGTGTCACCTGTTTTTCCGCACTGGCACATATATGTTTTTAAAATCCCTCTTTCTAAACCCCCCCTCCCCAAATCCCACCATTTTCCCCCCTCTCTGTTTCATATCTTTCATCTCTCATGGAAATAGAAAGAGAGTAGGAAAGATGGAGGTATGGGGGGGGGGATAAATCGACTTTCCCTTCTCCCCCCCCCTCTACCCCTCCCCTGCTTCTGACTTCATCAACAATGACAGCGTGGTGTCCTATGATGGAGAGTCTGGTGATGGAGGGAGGGAGGGAGAGGGTACGCGCTGTGTGAGCTGGGGATTGGTGCGGTGGTGGTCAGCGCAGGTTGCAGTAATCCACAATGACCTGGATCCCATCGCGATGTTCCAAGCTGCAATTCCCCCCCCCCACCCTTTTTTTTTTTCAATATTATTACAGTCCATACTCTCTCTCTCTCTCTCTCTCTCTCTCACTCTCTCTCATGTTCTGCATATCACGCGCGTGCTACGCTGTTTGCAGCTATATTTGGAATATGACGCAAGCTTCTCAACCAATCAGATTCAACCTTACTAATTTTTCTTCACATTCACTCCCCCCCCTCCCCTCCAACCCATTTTCCTTTTTTTTCTTTTCTTCTTCTTCTAATGATTAACTTTTTTTTTTTCGTCTTATCTTTAGCTCCATTTCTTGCATTTGTTCTAGAGCCTGTGTTTGTATGTGTGTGTGTGTGTGTGTTTGTATGTGTGTGTTTGCGTCTGTGAACGATGTGTAAAAGGAATGACCTCAAAGCTAATTTCCTCCTTGTCGATTCCCCCCCCCTTTTTTTTTCTCTCTCTCTCTCTCTCTCCTTGCATAGGTCACCTAACGTTTTCCTTATTTTATGTTTCATTCATTTTGTATTGTTTTTGGATGATAACCATCATTTCTCTCCCTTTAGTTTTATTAAGTTGATAACCAGCATTTCTCTCCCTTTAGTTGTTTTTTTTTGTTTAAAAAGTTTATTTATTTTCTTCACTCTATCAAAGTAACTCCCACTCTTGTCCCCCATCCCAACAAGTTGTATACTTCTATTGATGCATACATTCTGTCCCCCATCCCAACAAGTTGTATACTTCTATTGATGCATACGCTCTGTCCCCATCCCAACAAGTTGTATACTTCTATTGATGCATACATGGATGCATTCTCTTCCTTTAACTCTTTTTCCCCGCTTCATATTCTTTAGCTTTGTGCTGTCCAGAAAACAGTTTTTACTATCTATCTATCTATCTATCTATCTATCTATCTATCTATCTATCTATCTATCTATCTATCTATCTATCTATCTATCTATCTATCTATCTATCTATCTATCTATCTATCTATCTATCTATCTATCCCTTCTTACTACCCCTCCCCTCGTCTCTTGTTCTGCTTCTTTCTCTCACTCCGCCCCTCTTTGACCAGGGCCTGAGCCAACACATTGACCTCATGCAGTGGAGGAAATTGACGAGTTTCCCCGATGGCCAACATTCACCACCTCCCTCCCTCCCCGCCCTCCACCCTCTATTTCTGTCACTGACCTTGTTTCTCCAGATACAGATTCCATCCATGTGCTGCTGTTGTTTGTTGTTGTTAGTTGGTTTTTTGTTCTCTCTCTCTCTCTCCTCCCCCCAATATCCCTATTTTGTTCTGTCCATCTTATTTTATTTATCATTCTTTCATTTTTCATCGCGGTTTATATTGTTGTTGTTGTTTATGCTGTTGTTGTTGTTTATGCTGTTGTTGTTGTTTATGCTGTTGTTGTTGTTTATGCTGTTGCTGTTGTTTATGATGTTGTTGTTGTTTATGCTGTTGTTGTTGTTTGCAGTGGTGGTGTTTATGCTGTTGTTGTTGTTTGTGCTGTTGTTGTTGTTTGCAGTGGTGTTGTTTATGCTGTGTTTATTTTGATGTGTGCTTCACACATTTTTCTCTCCGTCACAGTACGTGCGACCCTCTACGTCACGGCATTCGCTTACGTCATAACCGTACGGGTCTTGCCACTGGAAGAAACCCAACAAACATATGTCAAAATTTAAACAGCAACAAAAAAAAAATCATATAAATACATCACCGAACACGGTCAAGGGCGAGAACCGAGTTTTTCGGAATCTTTTCGTAGATCTGATTCCGCGAAGCAGTGCATCATCGCAAAGTAACCAAAAGGCTTCTCCTGCTATTTATGTCGATAATTAAAAGGCATCGGTGCCCATCCTTGTGATGTCGGAGAGGAAAGTACGTGGGGGAGGGGGGGCGCGAGAGGGAAGGAGGGGGGTGGGTCAAGTTTCTCCCATTATTTTCACGGATAAGCCTAACATAAGCTCAACCCCCCCTCTCCCACACACACACACACACACACACACACGCACACGCATTCCTTCTTCTCTTATGAAGTACACTTCTGAGGCGGGGAGGGGGTGGGGGGGGCGGGGAGGTTGATCCTAAGCGTACTTCAGAAAGATTTTTTCAAGAAGAAAGGGGGCGTCACTGCATGGGAATGTCTTGTTTACACGACGGAGCGGATATCGATCCACGGTGCACGGCCTGCCGTTTGGGTTGTTGGACCTACTGGCCCGTTGTGTTTGGTGGGGAGGCCTGGAAGGAGGGCTGACGGGCGTTGTTGTGGTTGTCGTACGACGGTCAGCGCCTCGGGGGGGGGTAGCAGCTCGTGTGGGGGGGGGCATCGCCGTGACCTACTTTATCTGGAACGTGAGATTAGGCCACGGCGCTGTCATTGTCGATGAGCGACTTTTGTAGTGTATCGTTTGAAGACAAATACATCATCATCATCACCAGCTTTAAGGTCACGTCCATCATCATCACCAACTTTTAATATCACGTCCATCATTATCACCAACTTTTAATATCACGTCCATCATTATCACCAACCTAAAACGTCACATCCATCATTATCACAAACTTTAAGGTCACATCCATCATTATCATCATCAACTGCTCAGCGATGACATCCATCGTGAACGCCGGCTCAAATGACACTTCCGTGGACTTGCGCCAGACGTACCCTCGTTGTACTTAGTCTTTGTGCTGACACTTCCCTGGACTTGTGCCAGATGTACCCTCGTTGTACTAGTCTTTGTGCTGACACTTCCGTGGACTTGTGCCAGACGTACCCTCGTTGTACTAGTCTTTGTGCTGACACTTCCGTGGACTTGTGCCAGACGTACCCTCGTTGTACTAGTCTTTGTGCTGTCACCTGCGTTCTTTTCGTCCCATGCTGAACCAATGGTCACTGTCCTAATCTCAATCACCGACTGTGAGTGAATTAGGACTTCAGGCCTACGACTCGTTACTTTAAAAAAAATAAATAAATAATGGTTCAAACACTGACGAGTGTTACAGTGATACACTTTGATTTTAAACTGTTACTGTCTGGTCCTTAGTGGTAGTGCTACAAATCTTATTATTATTCCCCCTACACACACACATACACACACTCGCACACACACTCACACACACTCGCACGCACACACACACACACACGCACACCCGCACGCACACACACACACACACACACATTTCACTCGCAAGTCCCAAATTTGTGGGGGCAGTTCGCAGCCTTGACCTAAAAAAGGGAAAACGCGACCTAGTTTTCGACACTGCAGCGTAAGTTTGACCTACAAAATGAAGTGACCTCTCCTGAGAAGACGAAGTATCTAGAAGGCTCAACTCGGAATGATGGGGGGGGGGGAGGGGAACCTAAAAAAAAATGAAGTTAAAGGGATGGGGCGTCGGGGTTAGGGGGGTCAAAGGATGCCCGTGAGGCGAAAGGGAGTTGGAGGTGGGGTTTTGAGGAGGATTCACACTTAGAAGACTGGTGTTTAGTGTCTTTTGCATTGTGACGGCAGGGGAAAGCATTGATTTTTTTTAATCTCTAGCTTCTCTCCCTTTCATCTTCTTCCCCCCCTTCTCCCCGCCCCTCCCCCCTTTTTAACTTCTTCGTTGTCTATTTTTTTTTTTTATCGATGCATGTTTGCATAGTGACTTTTGGAACTGTGCTGTTAAGGTTTAAATTGTTACTTAATTTATGTGTGTGTGTGTGTGTGTGTGTGTGTTTGCATGTCGTCTGATGTCCTTTTGGATAAGAGCATTATATCATGTTCTCCCCCACCCCCCACCCCTCCCTTCCCCCCGGGTGTGTTTAGCGTTACCACCGCAACTCTGAAGAATGAAACATACATGGTACATGGTCAGTTAACTTTCGGTCCTCCCCCCACCCCCACCCGCCCCCGTACCCGTTTTCGCGTTATAATGGCGCTAGGGGAGATCTGAACTCTCCAGATCTTTCATTGCCTTTAGTGTACAAGGGAGAACAATTTATTTATATACGGAAGCAACAACAAAACTTTGGGGGGGGGGGGGGGGAACTACCACGCTTTTTTCATACTCTCTAAGCAACACACGTGACAATCATTCATACACACAATAATAATTTGCAGCTCGACACGCACGCGCTGGCACGCGCGCACACTGATGAAATGCTATGCAGGCCAATCAGAACATTTCATTACGTAGTCTCCGCCCCCCATTCTTCCCCTTTTCACCCCATTTTATTCTTCCACCTCCCCCCTCCCCCTTTTCTTCTCAAGACAATGCCCCTACCATAACACCCTTCCCCCTCCCTCCCCCCATCTTTCTCCGTTTCTCACTCATTCCTCTATTTACAACCACTCTTTCAGGAATCAGGTCAGACCATGCTAAACAATGCAACATCCCTGCACAATGTGTGCACAAAGGACACACACACACACACACACACACACACAAGCTTGCCCCCCCCCACTCCCACCCCCAAACCCGAAATTTTTTTTTCTTCTAAAAATAAACCGGAAACCACCGTTTCCATAACTGGAGACTTCGGGAGACACATGTAAAGTTAACAGTGCAATGCCCTGTTTTTAATCACCCCCCCCCCCATTGTCACTTCGACATTGGCTGGTCGCACACAGGGAATGCCAACATTGGCCAGCCATACCAGACATTGGACGTCACACACCCATATATATATATATATATATATATATATATATATATATATATATGGCACTCGTATCATTTCACACTCAGCACTGCTGGGTTTTAGTTTTCTTCTGCTTCTTGGTTTTTTTTTTACCTTTCTAACCTGGGAAAAGCCATCAATATTAACGTCATATCCTGCAATGGTAACGTCATACACAGCAATGGTAACGTCATACACAGCAATGGTAACGTCATACACAGCAATGGTAACGTCATACCCAGCAACGGTAACGTCACACCCATCAATGGTAACGTAACATTGAATGTATTCCTGAGCGCATTAACTATTTTTATCACCCCCCCCCCAACCCCCAAACTAACATTGTAATTTGATCGGTTTATGTTTGGGGTCGGCTCGCGAGCCGCATGAGGCTCTTTCGATGTCATATTGCGGCCTCCTTCCAGTTCCATGTGCAAATAATAAGAATGATATTATTTAATACACATAATCCTAATCAAAATTTGATTCAAATACCATAATATTGAAACAAACAATTTTAGTGGCTCTTTAAAAAAAACTGAGAAAATTGTAAATTATAACTTTTGGCTATTCCGTCTCAAAAAGGTTGCCGACCCCCTGGTTTATGGCAACCATCGTGACTTGGCACTGCCATTCGGTTTACGACCCCCCCTCCCCCCAATCTTATCTTTACGGTATGCGTCCACCTTCTGCATACCGGTTTTTTTCTACCCCCCCCCCTTTCTTCCCCCGTGGCGACACTGACATATATTTATGACGTTTTACTATAAAGAATTATGATGTCATCGTGAGGTGGTGTGCCACACCTCTCCCCACCATGACAGTATTGTGTCACAACATGCCGGTCACCGGTTGTCGAGGTACCTTTGACAAACACTGACAACCAACCCCCCCCCCACCACACACACACACCGCCCCGTCAAGGCCATATATGTATATATATATATATATATGTGACACAGAGCATGTTGCCTTGGGATAATAGAAGGCTCGGCAACCACCACTTCCCCCCCCCCCCCATTGTTTTCTTGATGCATTGTCTTCATCCTTAAACTCTGTCACTCTCTCTTCCTCTCTCTATCTCTCTCTTCTTCCCCCATCTCTCTCTCTCGTCCCCCCCCCCCGCTCTCTCTCTCTCTCTCTCTCTCTCTCTGTGCATGTGAGGTGAAAACATCCCATCGTCCAACTCATTGATCTAGTGCGCGCATCTGCTCGTTATCCCATGGTGCACCCGTATTCCCAGTGTCCACTTCTGTTTCCTTGTGTGTGTGTGTGTGTGTGTGTGTGTCTGTGTGGAGATACGGGATATGGCTTTTATAATGGAAGGGAGGAGGTAGGCGAGGGAAGATATATGGAAGGAGAACGAGGAAGCTGTTCTAAAGGGAGGGAAGGGGATGTGGGAGGAGGGGGAAGAAGAAGAAAGGGTGTGAGAGTACTGGCATGATGGCGGTGTAATGGTCCGAGGTAAATGTGTGCAGCGGTTTGTGAATCGGAGTGCTGAGAGTTGAAGGCAATGGGGGGGGGAGATAGTAGATGATAGGTTGGTTGGTTATAGAGTGGTGTATTGTGGGTTGGTTGTATCCTGGCCTGGTTGTATTGTGGGTTGGTTGTATCCTGGCCTGGCTGTATTGTGGCTTGGTTGTATTCTGGCCTGGTTGTATTGTGGGTTGGTTGTATTGTGGGTTGGTTGTATTCTGGCCTGGTTGTATTGTGGGTTGGTTGTATTGTGGGTTGGTTGTATTCTGGCCTGGTTGTATTGTGGGTTGGTTGATACTGTTTTTACATGTATGTGTGTGCGTCCGTGCGAACATGAACGTGTGTGCGCGAGTGTGTGTCGGCGTTGTGAAGTAATCCGGCGTATCAGAGACCACACTGACCCTTCCCCCCCCCCACCCACCCACAGCATGAAGTGAGCCAGGCTCACATCTCACGCCACCAACCGTTGGTTAAGTAATTATTTGGTAGTTGGTGCTGTTGTTGCTGCTGCTGTTGTTGTTGTTGCTGCTGCTGCCGACGACGTCATTTGCGTTCTTCTTATCTGTTTCACCCCCCCCCCCCACCGCCATTTGTCCATGGTTTCGTTATGTTTTATTTTTTTTTTTTATGTTCGTTTGGGGAGGGGGGGTGTGGGGGCTAGCAAATTTTATTGTTACCCCTTTTAGTCCTGATGACTTACGTCACGGGCTTTGAACCCGGTACCTCCGCTACGCTGCATAGAGTTTAAATATCCCCCCCCCCGGGGCCACTTAAGATCATTCGTCATTTGAACTTTAACCCATCTATCGATCTATCCAGTGATCTATCTAGTTACCTTCTTCACTTTCTCTATCTAAATTTTTCTGTCTGCTCGCCTCCCCCCTTCAAGTCTTTGGTCTTTAGCTCCCCCTCCCCCGCACCGCGTCCAACCCCCCACCCATATATTATACTGTGAGCATAGATATACAAACTGTTGATTTCTTGTCTAATTTCCAATAGTTCCATTCCATCAAGTCAGTCAACCTGGATATAATTTATTCACGCGAACCCGCCCACCCCTTCTTTCTACAACCCTCCCCCCCCCCCATATCCCTAGTCATTCTTTCTTCCATGCTGGTCGGGATTACCATAAAACATGCACTTATTCACCCAGTGCCTTTCTGTCTCTCTCTCTATCTCTCTTTCTCTCCTTCTGTTTTTTTTTTTCCTCTTTCTTGTAAACATATGTAAAAGTTCAACGTGGGTCAAGGTCATACTCATTCATCGTGCGCTTCCCCCCCCCCCCCGCCCCTATCTCCCTATTTGACATCCCGAGATGACGGTCTTTGTTTCAAAATAATGAACTCTCCCCCCCACACACCCCACACACACACCCCACACACACACCCCACACACACACACCCCACACACACCCCACACACACACACCCCACACACCCCACACACACCCCCCACACACACACCCCACACACCCCACACACCACACACACACACACACCCCTTTGCATTTTTATCCCTCCCCCCACCCCTTTCACTACTTCTCCCCCCCCCCCCCCCAAATGGACGAGATTTTATCATCGCCGCGTCCAGAAGTCAGGACAAAGCGAGGACAAGATGGTGGACACTCACTGGACAGAGGACAAATGACTTAGAGATGACCACTACCCTTTTTTTTTTACCGAGTCTCGAACCGCCGACACTCCGCTGCCAGTCCAGCGTCACCATCCTTCTGTCACCGGACCTTCGCCGTCTTGCACTGTTGACAACCTATATTTGTGAAGTCCCTGTAAGTATGAGATGAATTCTCTTAGATCCTATAAACCACCAATGGGACGGTTTAACAGTGTGCCCTTCTTTCATCCCCCCCCCCCCATAGCCGATAGTGCAATGGCCACGGAGGCACCACGGGAGATATAGCGGGGACTTTTAGCCATGACCTGGAATATCCATTGGTCATCACCGAAGATCGAACCAGGGACCCTCATGTCGACAGTCGAGCGATTTACCACACGACCATCCTTGCCATTTGCCAACCTGTAGCTGCGGCTGAAAGTCATTTAATAAAATGTACCTTCTGTGTGAGGTTTTAAATAAATAGGTTAAACACAATCACTGACACGTGTACACCAATAGCTCAGCGACAAGCCGTGGGCATGTAGTGAAGTAATGAATTGGTTGGCAGAAATAAAACGAAATGACAATAGCGAAAATTGTTTATTCTTCTTCTTCCTTTGGCTCTAGCCTCTACAGCCCATTTAGGGGCCTGGTCTCTACAACCCATGTAGGGCCCTGGCCTCTACAGCCCACTTAGGGCCCTGGCCTCTACAGCGCATTTAGGGCCCTGGCCTCTACAGCCCATTTAGGGCCCTGGCCTCTACAGTCCATTTAGGGTCCTGGCCTCTACAGCCCATTTAGGGCCCTGGCCTCTACAGCCCATTTAGGGCCCTGGCCTCTACTCTACTGCCCATACTATACTCTTCTCCACTTTCCCCCCTCCGTGGTCTTCTTCCTCCACTCTCTCACCCCCATGGCTTTGAGGTCTTTCTCCACTTCCTCCAACCATCTGCTTCTTGGTCTGCCCTTAGGTCTTTTCTCATTGGGTGTTGCCTTATATATTGCTTTTGGACCTCTGTTGTTTTCCATTCTTTCTATGTGCCCTACCCACTCAATGTTTTATTAGGGTCGCTAAACTAATGAGAATGAACGTAATACCCACCTTCCGGTCAGGTGAAATAATTGACCCTTATATTCCCCACCCCCCACCCCCATAAACACACACGTCATCATTGAACAAAAGTGAACATTTGTTTAGAGAAAAACGTTTAGCCGAATTGTTAGAAAGTTAAAAAAAAATAAAATGTGGCTACGCTTCTTTCATAAAATCCCTTAACTAAGTACACCAATATGTTTAACTAAGTACACCAATATGTTTAACTAAGTACACCAATATGTTTACCTAAGTACACCAATATGTTTACCTAACTACACCAATATGTTTAACTAAATACACCAATATGTTTAACTAAGTACACCAATATGTTTAACTAAGTACACCAATATGTTTAACTAAATACACCAATATGTTTAACTAAGTACACCAATATGTTTAACTAAGTACACCAATATGGTTAGCTAAATACACCAATATGTGTAAGCTTAGAAAGTTTCATTCTAGAATCTGACGGAAAAATAATTTTTGAAAAAATCACAGAAAAGAATTCCGGCCAACTTGTGTGTCTTTTGTAACGGGCCGCGCATCAGTAGGTAAAGAGCCTCATACAGCCCGCAAGACCGCCAGCTGGACATGCCTGGTATGAAAGCAGTCTTGTCATGATATAATAGCATCAGTTAAATTGCCCTTTCGGCTGTTGTAGTTTGTCATGATATAATAGCATCAGTTAAATTGCCCTTTCGGCTGTTGTAGTTTGTCATGATATAATAGCATCAGTTAAATTGCCCTTTCGGCTGTTGTAGTTTGTCATGATATAATAGCATCAGTTAAATTGCCCTTTCGGCTGTTGTAGTTTGTCATGATATAATAGCATCAGTTAAATTGCCCTTTCGGCTGTTGTAGTTTGTCATGATATAATAGCATCAGTTAAATTGCCCTTTCGGCTGTTGTAGTTTGTCATGATATAATAGCATCAGTTAAATTGCCCTTTCGGCTGTTGTAGTTTGTCATGATATAATAGCATCAGTTAAATTGCCCTTTCGGCTGTTGTAGTTTGTCATGATATAATAGCATCAGTTAAATTGCCCTTTCGGCTGTTGTAGTTTGTCATGATATAATAGCATCAGTTAAATTGCCCTTTCGGCTGTTGTAGTTTGACATGCCTTGTGTTAATGCAACCGTGTGATTATATAGTAACAGCTGTTAAATTGCGCGTTCAGCTGTTGTAGTTTAACATGCCTGGCGTTAATGCAACCGTGTGATTATATAGTAACAGCTGTTAAATTGCGCGTTCAGCTGTTGTAGTTTGACATGCCTTGTGTTAATGCAACCGTGTAATTATATAGTAACAGCTGTTAAATCGCCCATTCAGCTGTTGTAGTTTGACATGCCTTGTGTTAATGCAACCGTGTAATTATATAGTAACAGCTGTTAAATCGCCCATTCAGCTGTTATGACATTTTTTTTTAATTTATTAACTCATTAACGTCGTAACGTATCTTAGGTATCCATTACCTGTCTTAGGTATCCATTACCTATCTTAGGTATCCATTCCATTCATTGTTTTCAATCGGGCGTGCACATTCCCATTAATCGCATCCAGTACGATGCCTCCTTTAAATAAACACATACATAGATACATACACAAGGGCATTAATCAACACAAGGGTCGATTAGTCCTCCAGGAGGGGGGCATTAAGTCCCCTCTTTTGTTCGTGTCCAGGTTGCGCACTTTATGGAGCAGAGCGCTTCGTTATCTCTTGGGAAATGGTTGGGAGTGCTGGGGGATGGATGGGTGGGGCAGGTACACTATCTCTGTGTGGCGGGTGTGTTTTGTGTCCAGGTCTGTCGGAAGCTAATTAGTCAGCGGGTGAACGTTGATCTGTAAATAGTTATATTTGCCTCCCATTTGTTTTTCATTCGAGTTCGAGCAAATGATCACCTTGTTTGGTTTTTGTATTACGGGCTATCCGCACATCGGTAGATGTTATTAGCTCTGGTCCTGTCTACTGTCTGTTTACTTACATTTTATACTTTGGCGGGCTTTTTGCTTTTTTTATTTTATTCTTTGCTGTTTGCAGCCATCGGTGATTTACTTTTGAGATTGTTGGATTTATGGATTTATTTATTTTCGTGGCATACGATTTGTTTGCAGACTTACTATACAACCAGATCATAGATCCGAGGATTATTAGAATCAAAAACTTAGACACCGTGTTTGATGTGTCTATCCGTACTCATAATAAGGATTATTAGGATAAAAAACGTACACACCGTGTTTGATGTGTCTATCCGTACTCATAATAAAGTTTATTAGAATCAAAAACTTACACACCGTGTTTGATGTGTCTATCCGTACTCATAATGAAGTTTATTAGTATCAAAAATTTACACACCATGTTTGATGTGTCTATCCGTACTCATAATAAAGATTATTAGGATCAAAAACATACACACCATGTTTGATGTGTCTATCCGTACTCATAATAAAGCTCATCCGTGTTGTTTTTTTAAACCTTTTTTCCAAGTTGTGTATGACGCCGTTGGCATTCTTTGAATTTACGAATCATTAGTAAATGATTGAGATACAATGCCATTAGTAAATGATTGAGATACAATGCCGTTAGTAAATGATTGAGGTGCTATCCCATTAGTAAATGATTGATATACAATGCCATTAGTAAATGATTTAAACACTATCCCAAATATGGTTCGCAGTTTTTGTAGACCTATTCCATATAGCCTGATAAACTAGGGCCAAATTTGGGTCAGGGCTTGAAGGTTATATCCTTGTTAACCTAATGGTTAATTCGACCCAGACCATTTGGGCCGGGCCCCCCATAGTTAACACACCGGCCCTGTTTGTGGCGTCACGATCCCCCCCCCCCCCCCGCTGTACCATGACTTGACCTCCACCGGTAATCTGGTCATTCGTCAGTTCAAGTCCCTTCATAGAGGAGATGTTATCTGTTGTTTTTTTAATCAATCTGTGACATTTTAGCTTGCAGTGTCATTAGCTACCTCCTGCTCCCCCCCCCACCCGTATCGCAGACTGCATTGACCATAACGAAGGCATCGCCGGTGGGCGGGGGGGGGGACATAAGTAACTGGAGTCACTAAAAGGGGAACTAACTCGTTTACTGCATCTGACACAGCGCCAGTTAAAGTCACCGGCCATTGGTCAGGCTCTTGATGATGGGTGTGTGTGCCGTTCAGCAACTGACCACTACAATGACGGAATCACTTCCCGAGTTTGAGACCTCTGTGAACGGTTGGCTATGTCGGGTGTGAGGGGGCGGAGGGTGGGCAAGCCCATTTTTTTTTTAGTTGTTGGTGACTTAGATCTCACAGTACCACTTGTAACGGACCCTCCCTCCCTCCCGCACACAATCCTTCACGGCCATTCATTTGTAAACATCAGAAACGGTTCGCGCGCGACCTATAACAGTAGCTACCAATAACCAAACGACCAGAAGTTGCGGGGGGCGGGGTGCGGCGACGGTAGCCGATGGTCAGGACTGAGCCAGTCAAAAAAAAACAACACGGCGAGAGAGCTCGCAGCCAATAGTCTCCAAAGTTACTAAACGGGTCTACGCTGGTACCGTCGACTAGCTGCTAGCTGATGGTAACTGGAGACAGGAGGGGGGAGGGGGGGATGTTCCCCCTTCTCCTTGTTTGTGATACTGCCCTCTCCTCCCCCCCCCCCACCACATTTTGTTGGTCAGAAAAGAGCTGGGGTAGAGACAGTGATATTCTAGTTATTAAAATCATTTTAGTTATAGTTTTGATTAGTTTTTTTAGCAATCATTTTTATTATTATTTAGTTATAGTTTTAAATTCATTTTAGTTATAGTTATAGTTAGTTTTTTCATCAATCATTTTTATTATTATTTAGTTATAGTTATTGAATAATTTTCGTAAGCACTGCAAAACTTCAAATGCCCATCGATACGGCAGATACATGCCAATTAAATTTCAACATCCACTGCACCACACACTACACTATCACACTACACATGAAGTGAACAGAAAATAAGTTTAAAAAAAATCTTGAAAACTTTTAAGTTTGTAAAAACCAGTAGTAAAAGTGACTTCCAAGTTGAATAAAAAAATTCAAGTTGCTTTATTTCCAATTGTTACATCAAACAAATTGTTGCCTAATTCGTTCAGCAAGTCACTGTTGACTTTCAGCCATACTCTCATTTCCAGCGACTTCTCCATTCTGTTCCTCCTCCCGGTGGTTAGCATCCCACAAACTGAAAACAGCCGTTCAACAAACGCTTGAGAAGCAGGTGCTGCTAATAGGTCTAGAGCCATATGTACAAGTTGACTGTACGACTTCGGACAGCTAGCTTCTGAACCAAAATGGTATAGCATTGTCTTTGATTGCATTGCATTGGATGTCAGCAATGTACTTGTTGATCATGCCGGTGGCCACATTAATTTCTGACATCTGCAACTGATGAGGTGTGTCACTGTCAGATGCAGAAAGTTTCATTGCCAGGTTTGGAAACTGAATCTGAAGAATACTCTGCTGCTGCAGTTGAATTTCATCTGGTGATTTTGTTCTTTGTTGTTTAATCTGTATATAATGTGCACAATAGTAAAAGTCAATCAGGTGATTGACAAATAACTATATAGTACTTTTACACATACTGGTTACCAGCATGGCAACTGACAAGCACAAATTAGAATAATAATTTTTATCAGTATTTAACTCTATACTAGTCTATACCAACTTGCAACCAGTACCTCAAAAATAAAACTCTTAACACAAATTGCTGTTGGATTATTATTCATTTACATTATTGTCAGTTTTTATTCAACATCTGTGTACTTATACAACATGCCATGCCAATGCCACCACCCACTACCAATAATAGCATTACCATTATTATAGAACTAGATAGTAGATTCGATTTCATAGCAGTGAACTAAATGACATAACACAACTATAATTAATACATAGCAATTTTGGCATGTCTGATGGAGTAAAATTAAGTCACATAAACCTCGTTTATTATGTATTTTTTGGCAGCCTCAAGCAGCTTTATCATTTCTTCATCTTCTATCATCATAGTAACTGCCAGCGATGAATTTAGAAGGCATGCTGCTGCTGGTATTGGGTTGAAATTGTCAGCAGCTGGATTCATAATGCAGCTAAACCTGGTATGGTCTTCATATCACTCAGCATGGTTGATGTAACTGACTTTGATGCTTTGCAAGACTGTAGGTGACACTGCAGCTCGATAATTGCAGGCAGTATATGAGAAAGTGATTGACTGTCTGTTTGAAGTTTATCAGTCTGCACAGCAAACGGCTTCAACAGATCAGACAATTCTTGTAGTCGCATCCATTCGCTAATCAACAGTGTGTCAGTTTTCATCTCAGCCAGTAATTCAGTAACACACGCTTTGAGTTCAATAAAGCGAGATATCATATGGTAAGTGCTGTTCCATCTGATACTGTTATCACTGACAAGCACTTTGCCACATCGTTGTTTAATTTTTTCTATCCCTTTACTTGACTTTCTAATTTTTCCAACCATGTGTCTAACTTTAGTAAGGAGGCTGTCATAATGGCTGAATGCTTTTTTCACCACAAGCTGAAGCGAGTGAGCTAGACTCGCCTTTCTAGGATACGGCATATGACTAGATTTATCTAACTCTTCTAATTCAATTGAGTAAACTAAGTCTGCCGGTACAGGATCAATGTTGACTTCTACTTCTTTATCAGTGTCACTTACTTCAGCATAACTGGCATCATTGTCCGAATTTACTCTGTACTGATATCATTATCATCACATTCTTGGTCAGCCATTTCTCTTTCATTTAGCAATCTGATGGCTTTGGTCATGTTGGCTCCACTGTCAGTGACAATCATCAACACTTGTTTAGATGTAATGTTCCAGTCCAACAAGCACTGATGTAGAGCTTCAGCCAACATTTCTCCTATGTGTGGATACTGCAGCTGGACAAGTTGTAGCATTGCGTGTCTAACAACCAACTTCACAGAATCAAAAAAACAAGCAGAAACACCCAAGAAAGATGCAGACAAGTTTGTTTTGGACCATCAATCGAGACAGATTATGACTTTACGAGAAGCAGAAATCAGTTCCTTGAGTTTAACTATTCCTTCATTCCAATGCTCAGTTATCATTCGTTGAAGTGATTTAGATCCTGCATATATTTTGGGTAGAAAAATACTACTTTGAATCGCTATCAGCTAACTTTTCATAACTAAAATAAAGTTTGTCAATCACATGTATTAACTTGTAATTGTGGATCACAGTTTTCACCGATTTCAACAAAAAGTCACCTGTGTTTTCAATCAACAGCGTTTCCAGTCACAGTTTGAACATCTGTTGTTTGTTTCGTTGTTTTAAATCTTATATATCTATGGCTTTAACCCTACAGTGCCCAATTGTTTTTTTTTTTATGTTTGTACTATTAGTAACATCAAATCGGAAATAAATAAAGCAAAAGTAGATTGCGCATGCTCTTCCGCTAATTTTACATCCCTCTGAAATAACGTGAATAAATACATTCACCTTTTTAGGCCATTTTATTAGTAAGATTATAATAATGAAATGCGTGAGGCGTGTATCAAAAATTATAAAACTTTCATGTGATTAGTTATGAAAGTCTTTTTAGTTATAGTTATTAGTTTTTTTGGCAAGCATTTTAGTTATTATTTAGTTATAGTTAAAAAATTCTTGCTAGTTTTAGTTATAGTTAACTAAAGTCAATCATTCTAGTTATCGTTTTAGTTATAGTTAACTGAACAACACTGGGTAGAGAGGCGGGCTCTGAAAGGGACCAGGAAGGCCAAAAGGAATAAAAGTGGGCGTGAACCGTCAGATTTAATTTAGATGTCTGTTGCTATTGTTGTTTATCTGGCGCGGATACTTTGTGGTTTGACTGGTTACGTCATGCACTTTTAATTGGGGGGAGGGGGAGTGGTGGAGTTCGCCGTGACCCGGCGTTCTTGGTACTTGTTGATAGCCCCTGCAAACGTTTGGTGTAAACAACGGAAGATGATGATGGAATCTAAGCTGATTGCGAGATTCGCGTCATAGTTGCCATGGAGTAAATTGTGTCCAGATTTTTGACGATCTGTTTGTTATACAACATCGAGTTTCACGTTTGGTCTATTATGATGAAACTTTTTTTTTCCTTACTTGCGTCGAACTGTTTACTGCACTATTGACGTTAGGCCACGGCCGGCCTAATGCCGATTGCTCCAAATCGGGCCCCGCGCCTGGCAGGGGCCCCGCAATTTACATTTAGCACTATCCGTCATGGCTCTTTGTCACAGGCTTTTAAAACCAGAACAGGGCCCTCGGAAGTATCCGTTAAATTGGGCCCCCCTCAATGTGCAATGCCGGCCCTGCGTTAGGCAATCAGCTATTTATGTTTTTTGATGGGTTCGTACGATGACGTTTTTAATGGATTGTTCATTACTGCGGATCTCAACATTTTTCTAATTTTTTTTTTTTTTTGAGTCAGTTGCTACAAATGACTACAATGATGTTTGAAAGTGGGAGTCACCGTATCTTCTATCCTAACCCTTAGCTGGCGTTTGTTTCCTAATCCCATGCCAAATTGTTTGATCGGGTTTTTTTTTTTATGATGTTAGGAAGTAATGATAGTTTGTTGTAATCGGCTGTTTTTTTTATTTATGATGTTAGGAAGTAGTGATAGTTTGTTGTAATCGGCTGTTTTTTTTATTTATGATGTTAGGAAGTAGTGATAGTTTGTTGTAATCGGCAGTTTTTTTTTATTTATGATGTTAGGAAGTAGTGATAGTTTGTTGTAATCGGCTGTTTTTTTTTTTTCAAATATATTTTACTGACAGCGGCGGATCCTCTTCTCGGCCCCCCCCGATCAGTAACAGTGGCGTAAGTTGCGTGGGGGAGCGTGGAGGGTGCCCCGTGAGACATTTATTTTGCGACCAGCCTCGGGCGGCATGTGCGGCGCTTTGGTTATTTTACTTTTTTTTTTCTTTTGCGCGGGGCTGGGGTGGCATTTTTATAGTCCGCCCCGGGGGGCGCCGCTAAAGCTAGTTACGCCACTGATCACAAGCTATGGCGCCCGGCTATTGAGTAGGTTAACCGATACTTGCATTAAGCAACGGGTGTACGGCAGACGACATTTGTGATCTACACTGCACTGGCTAGTCTAGCCGTTCAAGTCAAGGTGAACTACGGTGTACTGCTGATGCCCTCCGTAGTGAGTCCTTGACCGTTGAAGTCAAGGTCAATGTACGGCTAATGCCCTCCGTGGTGAGTCCTTGACCATTGAAGTCAAGGTCAATGTACGGCTGATGCCCTCCGTGGTGACCCCGTGACCGTTGAAGTCAAGGTTAATGTATGGCTGATGCCCTCCGTGGTGAGTCCTTGACCATTGAAGTCAAGGTCAATGTACGGCTGATGCCCTCCGTGGTGAGCCCGTGGCCGTTGAAGTCAAGGTCAATGTACGGCTGATGCCCTCCGTGGTGAACCCGTGACCGTTGAAGTCAAGGTCAATGTACGGCTGATGCCCTCCGTGGTGAGCCCGTGACCGTTGAAGTCAAGGTCAATGTACGGCTGATGCCCTATGTGGTGAGACCGTGACCGTTGAAGCTACGGTGAATGTCTAAACAGACGTTCTACACAATAATAAATAACTGTTTGTGTCCAGAGATAGACATGATGTATTTCATGAACTAAGTAGAGAGGCGACACAGCGGTTTCTATGTTTTTGAAAGAGATACACCAGCACTGAGGACAAAGGAGAGATAGAGAGATAGTGTGAAAGAGAGAGAGAGAGGGAGGGAGAGAGAACGGATCTTGCTGTTTTAAAAGCATTGCGCCCGCGGTCAGTGAGGTAATTAATTAGTGCAGCAGACCAACCACCGCCTCCGTGACCCCCCCCCCTACCACCACTCCACCTTTTCCCCTACCCACACCGTCATTAATTATTTTTTTCCTTTTCAAACTTTTAAACTGACCTTGACATTAGTGGACGACCATGTCACGGCCACCTTCGCACAATTTTTTTTTTTTTTTGTAAAATTAATTTTAATTTGTTTTAACGTATTTATTTTGCAAAAATAAAGAAAAATACATTTCTCTTTCACACCCCCCAACCTGCCCCCCCCCCCCTTTTTTTTCTCTTAATGCGTTTGTTGTGTTTTTTTCACTTTTCAATCTCTTCTCCACATTCTGTCACTCTTTGATTCTGTATTCCCCCCCCCCCAATGTATTTATTTAAAAAACCTCTTTTTTTGTGATCAATAGCTTCATTGTTTGGTGGCTCATTTTCATAGCATTATTATCATCATTTGTTTTTTTTTTTTTAAACCGTTCTTCATTAATGATAATATTTTGATGAACGGTTTGAATGAGGACTTGTGTGTCTGTGTGTGTGTGTGGGGGGGGGGGTCGGTATGATGATGATGATGATGACGATGATGAGGAATGAGCTCAGGGTGACAGGAGGAGTCGGACGGCTCGGGAGTGTGTGTGTGTGTGTTGTGGGTGGGGGGGGGGAGGGAATCTGGAAAAGGATCTTAAAAAATACCCGGCACCCATCTCTCAATTCAAAACCCTCTCCCCCCCTTCCCTAACCGCCCTCCTCTCAAAAACAATCATCTAATGTTTGATGAAGCCCTCTTCTGACGTCAGCACCCCTTCCCCCCACCTCCTCCCCCTCAATTTCCCAACGTGATCTTCTTTTCTTCCTTCTTATCACCCCTCCCCCCCCCCCCGGCCCCTCCCTCTATCCCCGTCACTTATATCCCTCCATGTGTTTCCTTCTCTCCATCTCTCATCTCACTCACCCGGAGGTCTCTATCTTCCACACACACCCCCCCCTCCTCCTCTTGTCTTAGCACCCCTTACGCCCCCTTCCCCGCTCTTACACAGAAAGAAGGAATTCCGTTTGCTGACTTATTTTAGCTCGGCCTCTGCTTACGAAACAGGTTGATCGCCTCACTGGTCAGATTGGTCGCCATCGCCTCTCGCCCATGTGCCCCCTCCCCTCCCCCCCTCCCCCACCCCTTCAAACTCCAGCATGACGTTGACCGGTAGGACAGTTGAGTCACAAAAATTGTCCCCACCCCTCCCCCTCTTGTCAGTGTCATCGGCGACGGTTTTTTTTTTGGAGGACAAGGTTATTACCACGTGATGTAATAACAACACAACATGTAATACTAGCACACTATGATGTAATAACGACACAACATGTAATACTAGCACACTATGATGTAATAACGACACAACATGTAATACTAGCACACTATGATGTAATAACAACACAACATGTAATACTAGCACACTATGATGTAATAATGATACAGTATGTAATACTAGCACACTATGATGTAATAACGACACAACATGTAATACTAGCACACTATGATGTAATAACGACACAACATGTAATACTAGCACACTATGATGTAATAACAACATAACATGTAATACTAGCACACTATGATGTAATAATGATACAGCATGGTGTAATAATAGTACAGTATGGTGTAATAATAGTACAGTATGATTTAATAATGATACAGCATGGTGTAATAATAGTACAGTATGGTGTAATAATAATACAGTTGGATGTAATAGTTGCACAGTCTTATGTAATAATAGTACAGTTTGATGTAATAATAACACATTGTGTAATAATAACACATTGTGATGTAACCAAGCCACATGATGTAATATTAGCGTACTCAGGATGTAATGAGATCATGCTTCTGTAGTGGTATATACATATATATATATATATATATATATATATATATATATATATATATATATATAGCAGCATTTGGTCTAATATATATACATAATACATTTTGTTATAAATTTATTGATATGAATCAGTCTACTCTAGCGCCCCTCCTCCCCCCAACTAGTGTTGAAAGTTCAATGCGGCCGTCCGGGGGGTGGGTTAGGGGTGGCGTTAAAAGGTCGGATCATCCCCCGGTCTACCGTAACAGGTTTGAGCTTATCAGCACGCTTTTCAGCGCAGTGCCCGCCTTCTTGGTGGCACAAGCACGTTGGTGGTACACCGACATGGGTCTTTCAGGGCGTGGTTCAGATTCTCTCCATGTCTCCCGCAGTGCCTCCATGGTCATTGCACTATCGGTGAAAAGCCCGTACGGATCAGAATGAGGAAAAAAAAACAAAAACATTTGTAGTATTCTTTCCACATAATAAACATGACCAATTTTCTTGAAGGCACCACGGTGGCTCAGGTCAAAGACCCCCCCTCCCTCCCTCCCTCCCACTCCACTCTCCCATTATCCCCTTTACCAGACACGCCCACGTGTGGTGGAGGTAAACAAAGTCACCGAGATAGGAAGTACCCACCGCCATGACTTCTCATTGGTTTATTATTTTTTTTTTGGCGAAAGATTTTCACCCCCCTCCCCCCTAACGCCCTCTCCCCCAACCCACCATTCCTGCGTCACCCTGTGGGAGACTCGATTTGAATGTTGACGTCGCTGCCAATACAACAACATCATCATCATCATCATCATCATCGACGACAACAACGGCAACAAATCGAACCCGTACTTTATGTGGGGGACTCGGCACCTCAGCGCACCGAACTGCTCCCCACCTTTTGAATTCTCCACCCCGGGGTCATTCTAATGTCAATACAGCACATGCTTACCTAGGGTGGGGGGGGGGAGAGGGGGGTCCTAATTAGAAAGTCCCCCCGGGCCTCAGCTTGAGGGGGCGCCCAAAAAAATTTTTTTTTTACATTAAATATGTAAGTACATGATCTCATGTCATGGTGTCGAATGTCAAAATGCAGGGATCCCCCCAAAGAGGTCAAGCCATCCCGTGCCCCCATATCCCTAGGTTCGGCACTGCAATACAGGGTGGCCCAAGAGCAGGTTTACAGTTAATTAAACTAACTTTTATACGGTTGAAGTTACTTGCTTAGTGATACCAATATAAAACATTCCTCAAGAGTGTAAATGATGAAGTGCATCCAAGAGATTAAATTGTTTATGTCTATGTTAACAGGTGTAACGAATTTCCCCGCTGTTCCAGTGTCGAATTTGAAAAAATAAGTAGTCTACGTGATAACTCTAAACCTACTTTTAGGGCCACCCTGTATTATCACTGCCACAACAACAACAACAGCATCAAAATGATTATTACTCTTTTACTCCTACGCATTGAAGTTTATATACATTTGTTTATTCATGTTTTGACGTCTGAACGATTCCTCAAGTTGTTATGTCCCTTGTTTCTTAAAAAAATGCCGTTAGTCATTGGTCCGTTGGAAATCTTTTGTGTCCGGACTCCCCCCCCCCCCCATACGCGTCATATTGTTTTCATTATTGACCCTGACCTTGGGTGACATGTTACCGCATGCCCGTATATGGATTGGCTCCAGGGTCAGGGGAGAGGGCAGTGGCGGGAGGGGACGCGGAGAGAGGAGAATGAAATGGAGACGGGTGGTGGTGGGGGGGCATAGTACTGTTAGGGCGTGACGGAAATAGGGAAGGGAGTGGGGGGAGGGGGGAAGAAAGAAACTGACCTTAATGAAATGAACGCGGCCCTCGCGCGTGCGAGACGGGCGGGGGTGGGGATATGATGGATTGAAAAAAAAAAAAAAAACTTTCGTTAATTTGATTATCATCAGTGTTTTTAATTAAAATGAAAAGACAACTCCAGTCCTCGGTCCTCTGGAGGAGTTATCTCAGGTTAAAATACAAGATTGACACTGAAATTGCGGGAGGTGGTGGTGGGGGGGGGGGCGCTAGGGGGGCAGCTAACCATCGGACTAATCTGACTGACAGTAAAGGGACGGTTGGTGGTGGGGGGAAACGAATAGTATCAGAGGACGTGAGCAGACGTGGACTGACACAAGGTCATTTTTTTTTTTTTACATCTGGATTAAGTCGTCTGCCGAACCACCAGAGACTGATTTTTTTTTTTTGAGAGATGTTTCCAGAAAGGGGGAGAGAGGGGGGGGAAGGCGAAAAGTATTGGTACTTAGTGTCAATTTTCTGGACTCTGTGAAGTGAGTGATTTTGTTCTTGAGTCACTCATCTTTTCCCCGGCGATTTATATGGGAGGGGTAGGAGGGAATGGTTTCAAGACTGCTGCTGCAGACCAGCATAAGTTCTTTTTTTGTAGAGTTATCACCGCTGTTATTGATTCTGGCTTTATCTATGACATTAATTCGCAGTCTGACTGGCAGTGGACATGGAATCAGGAGTGCAACTGGGAGGATGGTGGGGGTGGGGCTGTGGCGGGGGCGGGTGTTCATACAGGTCACCTAGGTAATCAGAGAGGAGGGATTAAGGAAGGATATTTGTGTGTGTGTGTGTGCGTATAGCGTGCAGCACACGTATTCTACACTTGTTTTACTTTCTGCAGCACGCCTGTTTTACTTTCTGCAGCACACCTGTTTTACTATCTGCAGCACGCCTGTTTTACTTTCTGCATCATGCCTTTTTACTTTCTGCAGCACACCTGTTTTACTTTCTGCAGCACACCCGTTTTATTTTCTGCAGCACACCTGTTGAAGATATAGTTTCACTTAATATTACAGACCTTTTCTTTAAAATATAACACACTTTATGCAAAACATGTTGAAAAAATAAAAACTCTGTGTAGAGTGTCGAGTTTGTTAAAGAGAATGGTCCTGTGATGGCACATGCACTTTGTGGTGCTCTGGTTGTTGTAAGTCCGGTCTCAGGGATGACGTTTGGGGGCGTTCGATCCACCGGCGACTCTAGTCACCCCATGGCTTTCCCCGTGGTGCCTCCACGACCTTTGCACTCTCCTGAGTACCACCGACATGATCTAAAAAAAAAATTCACTGCAAAAAAAAAAAAATGCATTAAGAGATACATTTCTCATCATTGCAGCGAACTTATTCAGGAATGGCACAGGGTCACGTGGTTGTACACCTGATCAGAAAGACAGAAACATTTCGTGAGTTCGAACCTTCATCCTCACCGTCGCGCTCGCCACTACAGACGAGCGCGAATGCAGGCAATGAGAGCAGCATCGTTCCACCGTGGATGTCTCCCCCCCCCCCTCAGTACTTCGTGATTGGAAAAAAAAATACCGACATGCTAATTAAAAAGTTTTTTTTTTTTTCTTTAAGATCATTTTATTTTAGTCACAGGGGAGAACCCCTCCCCCCCAACCCCACCCCCTTCCCACCCACTTCTACCAACTCCCGTGAGACTTCTTTCTGAACTAGGCGGGGGGGGGGGGGTGGACCTATAACATGTGCATGGTTAAAAAAAAATAAATCAAGTACTGGTAAGGGGAGGGAGGTGGCGCTGTGATGGAAGGTCACGTGAACAATTCTGAATGTTTAGCGGTGGAAAATGCGAGCCTGAATTTGAAAACATTTTTTTATAAAACAAAACAAACAAAACAAAACAGATCAGGCCTGCTGTTTCTCGAAACTTTTTTTACTGTCAATACTTACATACATGCATTGGATTTATTGTTATCATCTTCGTTTACTTCACATTCAGTTACCTCTCTGTATAACTGATCCTTTTGGTCTCAGGCGCACAATGAACTTAGTCCGGCCCTGTATTTATATATATAAAGTATTTTGTGTGTATATTTTGTACCTTTGTCGTGGGTATACAGACGTGTTTATGTATCGTGTTGTCGTGTGTGTGTGTGTATGTGGTGTATGCTGTTCTTTTATGTTTGTTATTTTCTGTCAGTTGCACATAATATATGTCAAGCAGAAAGCGCATAGCTGTTTAAAAAAAAAAATAAATGTCTTCAAATAATGAGTAAAAAAAATTCCGCCATTTACGTTATTTTCCTTCTTTAATAGTCTATCACCTAAAACAGAGGCCGGTTTGAACGATTGCTCCAGATTGGGCCCCCGCGCTTGCCAGGGGGCCCTGCAAGTTACATCTAATCAATAGTAATAGTTGTTATTGTAAAACAAAATTAGAAGAGGGGGGCCACGCAAGCGTCCGTTAAATCGGGCCCCGCAATACTTTAGGCCGGCCCCGACCTGAGCATTGATACACAACGGCATACATACACAAGTAGGCCGGCCCCGACCTGAGCATTGATACACAACAGCATACATACAAAAGTAGGACGACTTTCGGAAATTACCAATTTGTCAAGAGAGAGATTTGTCCCTGGTCGAACGTCACCCACTGTTGGACAACCCGGGGAGGGGGGGGGAGGGCCTCCAGGGTCGTCTTCAGCAACCGCGACAAATAACAACAGCAACCCTGACACGAGACGACTGAGTGACGGGTCACCGCGCACCGCTGACCACCACCAACCCCTCCCCCCACATTCCTACTCCCCCCCCCCCCCCATGGTACCACCAATATCTCACCCACACAGCTATTCGAGGAAGGAAAGGATTTAAAACAAAAAAAAAAAAACAATTCGGCTCACACACCAGCACGCACGAATTATTGAATAATATTTTAAAAAACATGACTTCTCCATTAGAGAGCCAATCTGTACGTCCACCTTGGGGTGAGGGTGGTGGGGGCGTGTTTGAACTGGAAACGTGAGGATTGGGTGAGGAGGAAAGGGGAGGGGGGAAATGGTGCGTTGGTCACAGCTCACATTCGACCGCAGAGTGTGTTTTGTTTTGTTTCGGTGAGTGGTTTATCTTTTTTTTGTTGTTGTTGTTTAGTTTCGGTATTTAGACAAATATGTCAATATAGGGCCGCACTGCTTTATTTCTTCATTTTCAGCGTGCTGGGTGGAGCTGGGTTGATTTGCTGGGATCCTGGGTTCTGGAAATAAAATAAATATACGGTTCTTGAAAGGAGGGGACCGGGGGGGGGGATTTCTACCTGGCAAATTTTTAATGTCCTCGGGTTGTTTTTTTTTTTTGTTTGGTCACGTGACCAATCGTCATGGGTTGACGGGCTACTGTGATCCCCCCCCCTTTCGGGTCACTGTGCTCACACACACACACACACACACACACAGAGAGAGAGAGAGAGAGAGAGAGAGAGAGAGAGAGACTGTGGCTGCAACATTGCCCGCCCATCTCAATCCTACCCCATAGCCTCCCTCCTGACCTTCCTTTTACGCCCCTGTTTCTGTTTTTTTTTTTTTTGAAGGCTTGGCCGTGAGTGACCGACCGTTACACACACTCACTCTTGGCCGTGAGTGACCGACCGTTACACACACTCACTCTTGGCCGTGAGTGACCGACCGTTACACACACTCACTCTTGGCCGTGAGTGAGTGACCGTTACACAGCGTAACGGAGGTGCGGACTGTACAACAACCACTCAAAAGAATACCCCATTGTAGGTAAAGGGGGGGGGGCTATATTTGTCAAGCCTTCTTGCGTTAATACGGTCCTGATGACAAGTTTTTTTTTTTTCCCGTCAACGTCTTATAGCCCCGAAATCCCAACCACAGTGTTGTCAGTTTGTACCACAGCAGGCAGTACTGGCACGTTGTGTTAGACCGGCCAACCCGTGACTACGTAATGGAAACGAATATACGTTGCGCTCGCGATTGTGCGCGTGCTTACAAGAAAGGGGTGGGGGGTGGGGGAATGAGTAACTCGGCTATGGAGTCGACTGAACGAAACGTGCCACCCTCTCTCTTTCTCTCTCTCTCTCTCTCCACCCTTACCCCCCCCCCCCCCCGTTAATTCGTTCTTCATTGATTTCTCCTAAAAATTAATTAAAACACTGCGCCCGCCCCGCCCGCCCACCCTCAGCAGCAGCTCTGCCTATCACGTGACCACCCTCTCCGCCTCACACCTCCCCATCCCTCCCCCAAAACACACACACACACACACACACACAATACACACCTACAACCACACCCAGTCTCAAAACAAACAACCGGCCAATGTCTTATCCATTAAAACAAATAAATAAAAAATTTACCGACGTCATTCCCTCTCTGTTGTTTTGTAGTTTTCTCTCTCTCCCCCCTCCCCTCCCCCCCCCCCCCCCCGTCTTACCTACAAGGAAAAGATTTCATCTTAAGTTTCTTACTATCGCCAATAATTAGCTCACTTGCTAACTACCTTTTTTTTTGTTGTCCTGCACCGTTTCCATGCTCCTTCCCCCTCCACCGGGGTCCCGAGGTATTTTTTTTTTTTTGCATTATATTTTTTCCCCTCTTCTATTCACGCGATCCTGATGACCCCCCCCCCCCCCCCCCCCACCATACCGATCCACAACAATCTGCAGCTATTCTGGTGGCTGGCTGCATTGTTTCTACCGGAAACAGATAGACACCTTTTGTTGTTGTTGTTGTTATCATTGTTTATTGCGGGATGGCCTGTTGTATTTTCTGTTTTTATTTTTGCTAATTAGTCATGTCGTTAATTAGTTGGTTTTTATGTTTATTCCCCCCCCCCCCAACCGGACCTGGAAAATCAACCCCCCCCCCCAAACCCCTTCTCTTTTCCATCACAAAATATCACCTGTCAAAGTAGTTGAGATTAGCAGTTGCTCGTTAGGTGACGGTGTTTACCTAACTACCTCTTTACCTAATTACCTCGGTACCTAACTACCTCTCTACCTACCTTGCTACCTAACTACCTCGCTACCTAACTACCTCGCTACCTAACTACCTCACTACCTACCTTGCTACCTAACTACCTCGCTACCTAACTCGCTACCTAACTACCTCGCTACCTAACTCGCTACCTAACTACCTAGCTACCTAACTACCTCTCTACCTAACTACCTCTCTACCTACCTCGCTACCTAACTACCTCGCTACCTAACTCGCTACCTAACTACCTCGCTACCTAACTACCTCGCTACCTAACTACCTCACTACCTACCTACCTCGCTACCTACCTCGCTACCTAACTACCTAGCTACCTAACTACCTCTCTACCTAACTACCTCTCTACCTACCTTGCTGCCTAACTATCTCGCTACCTAACTACCTCGCTACCTAACTACCTCGCTACCTAACTACCTCTCTACCCAACTACCTCTCTACCTACCGTGCTGCCTATCTCGCTACCTACCTACCTCGCTACCTAACTACCTAGCTACCTAACTACCTCTCTACCTACCTTGCTGCCTAACTATCTCGCTACCTAACTACCTCTCTACCTACATATCTCTCTACCTACCTCTCTACCTACATATCTCTCTACCTACCTCTCTACCTACATATCTCTCTACCTAACTACCTCTCTACCTACCTATCTCTCTACCTACCTATCTCTCTACCTACCTCTCTACCTACCTATCTCTCTACCTACCTCTCTACCTACCTATCTCTCTACCTAACTACCTCTCTACCTAACTACCTCTCTACCTACATATCTCTCTACCTACCTCTTTACCTACCTATCTCTCTACCTAACTACCTCTCTACCTAACTACCTCTCTACCTACCTATCTCTCTACCTACCTATCTCTCTACCTACCTACCTCTCTACCTACCTATCTCGCTAACTACCTCGCTACCTAACTATCTCGCTATCTAACTACCTCGCTACCTAACCGATATAACAGTGACAACGCATTAAACCAGAGACTGTATTGGAGGTTGGCAGACTAAGTGCTTGCCCGTCTTGGCCGTTTGACCCGTCCAGCGCGCGCATCTAAAAATATCATGTGATGACGTTTACATTTATTCCATATTAGATTTCATACAAACACTTTAGGTCCGGCTGTACTTTCAAATTTTAGTATTTAGTACTCGCTATCCGTTGCTACCCACGATGCAAAAAAAAAAAGGTCAGTCAACCGGCACAAATTAAGTTTTCGACTTTGCGTGACATCACGGGTCTGGTGGCTATTGATCAATGTGTAAATTTTGATTACGTCATCTCGTAATTTCACCGGTAGCAGTACGAATGGTAAAAACATTGCAGCAATTCACGTAAACGGTACACAACTCAGACAGTTTGTATTTGTGCCTGCACCTCTCCTTTGCAAGTTTTCGCCGCCCTTGCAGATGATGCCGCCGGGATGTTTAGCATAGCTCCCCCCACCCCCGCCACTGAACGGTGCTGGTCAGCTGTCAGATACAGTACCCCCCACTGTACGGTGCTGCTCAGCTGTCAGATACAGTACCTGTCCACCGTAGTAAGGTGCTGCTCAACTGTCAGATACAGTACCCCCCACTGTACGGTGCTGCTCAGCTGTCAGATACAGTACCTGTCCACCGTAGTACGGTGCTGCTCAGCTGTCAGATAAAGTTATTGTCCACCGTAGCACGGTGCTGCTCAGCTGTCAGATACAGTACCCCCCCCACTGTACGATGCTGCTCAGCTGTCAGATACAGTAACCCCCACTGTACGGTGCTGCTCAGCAATCGGATACAGTACCTGTCCACCGTTGCATGGTGCTGCTCAGCTGTCAGATACAGTACACCCCACTGCACGGTTCTGCTCAGCTGTCAGATACAGTAACCCCCACTGTACGGTGCTGCTCAGCTGTCAGATACAGTACCTGTCCACCGTAGCATGGTGCTGCTCAGCTGTCAGATACAGTACCTGTCCACCGTAGTACGGTGCTGTTCAGCTGTCAGATACAGTACCTGTCCACCGTATTTCGGTGCTGTTCAGCTGTCAGATACAGTACCTGTCCACCGTAGTACGGTGCTGCTCAGCTGTCAGATACAGTACCTGTCCACCGTAGTACGGTGCTGCTCAGCTGTCAGATACAGTACTCCCCCCCCCACACTGTACGGTGCTGCTCAGCTGTCAGATACAGTACCCCCACACACACACACTGTACGGTGCTGCTCAGCTGTCAGATACAGACCCCCCCACCACTGTACGGTGCTGCTCAGCGGTCAGATACAGAACCCTCCCCCCCCCCACTGTACGGTGCTGCTCAGCTGTCAGACACAGTTTTGCCCAACAGTTTGTTGTCGGTAGCGCAAATTATAGTTGCTTTACAAAGCTGAAGAAACCAAAAAGCAACATTGTGCGCTACTTTTTTTTAGCTTTTAGTTTTCTCGCTGCTTTGGTCCAAAACTTCCTGGCAACACCGGTCACATAAAGGCTGCGTAACCGTGTATTTTTTTTTCTCTTGCCCGTTCTAGTGGCAGCCATTTCTGTTTACATCGCGAGTCGTGTGATGGCCCTTGAACGAGGATACTCAGCAAAGGCAAGCGTGTTAAATACAGTGGGTATTCGGTTAACGAACTGTTCGGACAGCGAACAAATCGGACAACGAACACTTTCAGGAAAGATTTTTGTGTTCGGACAACGAACGAAATTCGGATAACGAACAAAAACTAATTCTAACGAAAACGTCTCGGCTCTCGAAACACCCGACATCAGTCCTCAATTTGTCCTGAAAATGGATGTGCGCGTGCGCTGATAACACATCATCATTCATACTACGTAGCAGTGAGGCAGCACCATACGACGCGTAGGGTGGTGTGCGACGACACATCGTCAGTAGTGTACCATACATGTGTAGTTGGTTTATATCCTTGTGGTTTTCGTATGTGCTTCTCTAAACGCCTTATAAAAAAACTCTGAAAATTTGACAAAAATATGGGACCTAAAAAGTGTGGAGTGTCAAGAACTGTGCTCACCATAAAAACCAAACAAGAGATTATAACTAAAGTAGAGAGTGGATAAATAATGACTGATGTTACCAGGCAGTAAGGCTTTAACAGGTCTACTGTAGGCACAATCCTAGCTAAAAAAGATATCATCAAGAAGATTCAAGCCGCTAAAGGAGTAACGAAAATTACATCTGAGAAGCAAAAAAAAGTGTTATCCATGATAAAATCGAGAGTTTGCTTTTAGTTTGGATAAATGAACGGGAGGTGAAAAGAGATGTAACCAGAATGGCCATCATTCAAGAGAAGGCTGGAGAAATTTTTGAGAAATTGAAAGAACAAACTCCAGGCTCGTCCTCCGAAAATCTAGAATTTAAGGCTACCACTGGCTGGTTTACAAAATTTAAAATGAGATCTGGCATTAAACAAACTGATGTCAATAGGGTTGCTGATCTCCACAACGACATCGCTATCAATCATTTCCTGAAAGTCCTGAAGGAGAGAGGAAAAAACAACCAACATTGGACATGTTCTTTAACTTTAATGCCCAAATAAAAGAAAAAGAACTGATTAATAAGCAAGACTATGTGTATGTATCATATTTGTAATAAATAAACTTACTAAGAAATTATTCTTGTACATGACAATTTTTTTTTCATTTAATTTTTAGGATCTCCAGAACGAATTAATCGAATTTCCATTAACATATATGGTAAATCGATGATCGGTTAACGAACGATTCGGATAGCGAACATAATTGTGGAACGGATTAAGTTCGTTAACCGAATACCCACTGTACATGTGTATTCATCGCACACATATATGTATATACAGTGGATTCCGCTTAATTGGGACACCGCTTAATTGGGACAGCCGCTTATTTGGGACAAATCTCAAAGAAACCAAACCAAGAAGCCAATTGTAAATGTGTATGTTTAATTGGGACAGCCGCTTAATTTGGGACAAAAAGCCTCGGTCCCGATGTGTCCCAATTAAGCGGAATCGACTGTATATATATATATACCTAATCTGACTGACAGTAAAGGATCGGTTGGTGGTGGGGGGAAACGAATAGTATCACAGGACGTGAGCAGACGTGGACTGACACAAGGTCATTTTTTTTTTACATCTGGATTAAGTCGTCTGCCGAACATCCAGAGACTGATATATATATATATATATATATATATATATATATATATATATATATATATAACGGGAGAAAAAATGCACAGTACTGTAATAACTTGTTTGCTAAATGATTCTTTGACGATTTGACCATCTAGGTGACCTGTATATAATCAAATTGTAAGTTCATACAACTGCATGTATCGTATCCCTTCCTGTTTCTTTTGGGGTGGGAGGAATGGTCTCACCTCCCTCCTCCTCCCTCCTCTCTATTTCTGTCTCTTTTTCTTATTCACTCACTCGATCTGATGCACCTTCCCCCATTTCAATGTCCCTTGCTGTCCATCCACACGGGCGTAGCAACGCCCCTTCTTCCCCCCCTCCCCCCTTCTTCCCCCCTCCTGATCGACCCTTATCAATTCACTCCCATCAGATATCAAACTTTCCTCACTCCGGATTAAACCTCCTATTTACTCACTATCATCACACACACACACACACACACACACTCACACACACACACACACTCACACACACACACACACTCACACACACACACTCACACGCACACACACACACACACACATTTCCCGGACTCCCACAAAGTTCACCCTCCAGCCCGATGCATAGCCCTAATGTAAATGTAAACAACGAAACCACACTGCGGCCTACCGGTCTACTTCGGGTAAAAATTGGTTTGACCGCGGCATCAGCTTTTCATAAAACAACAACATAACAAACGGATAACGGCTTCATTGTTATGTCGTCGTTGTAATTGTAAATAGTCATGGCATTGGGGGAAGATGGTAGGAGTTAGTCAAATTCAAAAAATAGCCGAGTTGATTGTGTAAGAGTCTGACCAATATGAACACTGTCAGTTGCTATGGTGACAGCCGCCATGTTGATATAAACAAACACCTCGTAAATCTTCATATCACACCATCACAGCTGTACAGTCTCAATGTGTTGCTTGTGTTTGAGCCTACTTCCATGTCCTTTCATATTCCGTCCCTCCCGCTCAGACTAGCATCATTATGTAAACTATAAGTCTGTAAACTAAAGATATATGGTGCAACGGCCATGGAGGCACCGCGGGAGATGCAGCTGGGACTTGAACCAAGACCTAAAACATCCATTGGTCCTCACCGGAGATCGGAACCAAGGGGGGCGCTTACCATCTGCACTATCTTTAACATTTCTTGACTTCTGTCCACGTCTTGTTCCATTGGAAGACTGTGTACAGCTGACTTCAATCTTGGACTGGCTCTTCTTACTGCAACATGTCAATGGTTTTGAAAAAAAAAAATCTAGTACATGTATATGTTTTTATATAGAAAATTAAAACAAATTTTGCTAGTAAATAGCAATAAATGGTTAGCCGATACACATTCTGGGAGTTCGGTCCTCTTAGTTTTCTTTTCCACTTTTCCTTCCTCCCCGCTGCCCCACCCCCCTTTCCCGCACCCTTCGCCCTCCATGCAACCCGTTTATTTATTTGACAGTGTGTTTTCATACTTTGAGAGTAGGGTGGGGTGAGGGTGGGAGAGGGGAAATCTTATATTAAAAGATGAAGTTGTGTTGTGTTTGCTAATACGCCCCGGCATTATCTCCCCCCTCCATGCATTGTTGTTCATTGTGATAAATAGATTATTTCAAGAGCCTCCCCCCGACCTCACTCACTCCATTCTTTCTGAAAGGAGAGAGAGAGAGAGAGGGGGGGAGGAGGGAGTAGGCTTGGCCATTGTATTCACAGATTTCTCGTTCGTGACGCCAACTCTCCACCCCCCCCCCCCATTCTCTTCCCATGACCACCAATGTTTGGGGGGGGGGGGGGGGATTTACACATAACAAAACACGCGGATTGGACAGAGTATGATTGGTTTAACACGGAGCACGCGCGCGCACACACATTGCGGGGATTAAATTGGTTTCATAATCCTGGTCAGCGTGATGGGGGTTGAGATGACCGTATGGCTTAGTACAGATTGGGGGGGAGGGGGGGAGAGGGAGGGGGGCTGGAACGGATACTGTCCAGCTCACACACTCTCACAAATAGATGTGTTGGTTAGATAGATTGATTGATAAGATAGATTTATTGTCTGATTATATGGTTTTATTGATTAATCGATTAGGAAGGTTGATACATTAACTGATTGATAGATTATTTAGATAGATAGATAGATTGATAAGATAGATATATAGATTTGATGTCTGATTATATGGTTTTATTGATTGATCGATTAGGACGATTGATACATAAACTGATTGATAGATTATTTAGAGAGATAGATAGATTGATAAGATAGATATATAGATTTATTGTCTGATTAAATGGTTTTATTGATTAATCGATTAGGAAGATTGATACATAAACTGATTGATAGATTATTTAGATAGATATGTTAATTGATAGATAGATTGATTAGGATGATCGATTGAGACATATATTGATTGACATATTAGGTAGATTGATTGATCGATTGATTAGACAGACTGACGGTATAACACAACCAAAGAGTATTATTGACCTGCTATAGTTTATTGATGTATGAGGTCTATATTATCCAGTTACAGATACTTAATGTATGAATTTCGACCTGTGTCCGCCAGTTATGGTTTTAGTTAACGTGATACTATTAGCTCAGTGAAATAATTTATCATCACTTGATTCACTATTTCTGTAATATTACGATATGCCCCCCTTCCCCGGGGTCCGGCCCGTGCTAACGGCAAAACCCACAGTAAAAGAAATATATTTTTAGATTCCTGCCTTTGATGTTTATGTGCTGCTTCTATCCGCGTTGGCAGCTCTGCGCGCTGCGATAAATGGAACGCTGCACGGAAACACGTGACGTCACATCCGTCGTTAACGATGTGCAAAAGGGGGGGGGGACATTTTAAAAAGAAAAAAAAAAAGGAACCAATAGTTTGTGAGAATGCTGTCATGCCTTGGTTACTCGGATTGTAGGTCGAAGTGACATTCTATTTTACCCCTACATGTAAAATCTAAATGTAGTTCGACACGATGTGTGATCTGTAGGTTATAAAATGTCAAAATTTTATCAGTAAAAAAAAAAATAAAAACATGTTTATGTCCGAAACAAAACAAAACAACAAAAACAACTCTTTCTCTTTATTTTAATTTTTTTTTCAACCTGCCAGAAGGCATTTGATGACGACAGCCTCCATTTTGAAAACATCGCATTGCGGAATCAGGACGAGGTTTTCATTATGTGTCGAAAATTGATTGGCTGAAATTCCCCTCTAGAGATGTTGTTGTTGTGGGGGGGGGGGTTATGTGTGTGTGTGTGTGCATTTGTGTATTTAGCCCCCTTAAACTTCACACTTACTTACGGTCTTGAAAAACATCAAATTTGAACTTCAGTAAGACATTTGCTTGGACTGTTATGACTTTGTGCAGGCGGCTATGTGACGGCTCAATGGACCAAGTGCTTACTTTTTAAAACTATGTGACGGCTTTTTGGATGGAACTCTTAGCTTGCTCTTAATAATTATGTGACTCCCCAGTAGGACTCTCGTTGCGACCATGTGTTGACATTGTGCGACCATGTGTTGACTTTTGTGCGACTATGTGTTGACTCTGTGCGACTATGTGTTGACTTTTGTGCGACTATGTGTTGACTTTTGTGCGACTATGTGTTGACTTTTGTGCGACTATGTGTTGACTTTGTGCGACTATGTGTTGACTTTGTGCGACCATGTGTTGGCTTTTGTGCGACTATGTGTTGACTTTGTGCGACTATGTGTTGACTTTGTGCGACTATGTGTTGACTTTGTGCGACTATGTGTTGACTTTGTGCGACCATGTGTTGGCTTTTGTGACTAGAATGATGGCTCTGTACGACTGCGTGTTGGCTCTTTTGTGACTAAAATGATGGCTCCATATGACTGCTTGTGACTAAAGGATGGTTCTGCACGACTATGTGTTGGGCTCTTTTTTGACCACGATGGTGTTATTCAATGAAGGCATCTGTGTGACAGGTGACATGTGTTGAACCTGCTGCTGCTGCTGAAACCTTAAGCCCCCCCCCTTTCATCCAATCCATGTTGTTTTGATCCACTGACCATCCCCTCACGTTGACCTGTTCTACTGACCCCAAAGGTCAAGTTCTTCAACTAATTCACGGGTGTGCGCTTCTTACACAAACGGTGTATATTGGGGGTGGGGTGGGGTGGGGGGGGGTTAAGTTCATATGTCACAATCGATTGGAAAACTTCGTCACACTGAGAGGGGGGGTGGGGGTGGGGGAGAGAGGACGAAGGCAGAAGTCGATCCCTGTCGTCATATTGTCATCAGGTAATAAGATTGCCCGGGCCATACTCTTGGGGATAAAAGACTAATCGATACCGAGAAAACGAATACATTTATCACCGTCATCGGATCAGCAGTTCTCTCCCCCCCTCCCCATCCCCATTGAAAGGGAGAGAAAGCGGGTGGGGGGGGGGGGAGAGAGAATAGGGATAATCGACTGCGGTATTCGCCCATTGCATGCGTGTAATCGACTATATTAAAGAGAATGGAAAGAAGAAGAAAAAAAAAAGTATCGGACGGACAGAAAAGTGTGGGGGGGGGGCAATGTGCGCAGAAATGAAGCTGTCGGTGATGACGTAGTGGGCAGTGGTCGGCTACGTCACAACCACCTGGACGGGGAATCGTTTTTTTTTTGTATTTTACGGACAGTAATCTGGACATATGATAGTGCTGTGACCAGTGAGTAGGGAAAGGAGGGGGTGGGTTTGGAATTGTGTTTCTGTCGCTCGCCAGATGCCCGGGGGCTGTTTTTCATCTGGGACCGGAGGAGGGAGGGGGGTCGGGCGAGGGGGGGGTGTCCCTGTCAGACATGGTGAGCAAGGTAGGGGGGGGGATTATTTATCACGCGATTAGTTTTTGAATAACTTTAGGAGATGTGGTGATGAAGTCTGAGCAGCACGCTTTCGTCATGAGCCCGACCGTCCAGGACTCGCCCCACCCCTACCCCCCGCCTTGACCAGTTAGCGTTCGTGGCGGCCCATGGAGGGCTCTTGCAAATGCCGCCCCATTCAGGTGTTGCCATAAATGTGCACAAGTAGTTTTTTTAGGGAAAGTTATCTCCCTTTGCGAAGCCGCCCGCCCATTCCATCTCGTCCAGCACTTCACATAATAACTACCGGCAACCCCCGCACTTCACATAATAACTACCGGCAACCCCGCACTTCACAAAATAACTACCGGCAACCCCGCACTTCACATAATAACTACGACCACCGCACTTCACATAATAACTACCGGCAACCCCGCACTTCACATAATAACTACCGGCAACCCCGCACTTCACATAATAACCACGACCACCGCACTTCACATAATAGCTACCGGCAACCCCGCACTTTACATAATAACTACGACCACCGCACTTCACATAATAACTACCGGCAACCCCGCACTTCACATAATAACTACGACCACCGCACTTCACATAATAACTACCGGCAACCCCGCACTTCACATAATAACTACGACCACCGCACTTCACATAATAACTACCGGCAACCCCGCACTTCACATAATAACTACGACCACCGCACTTCACATAATAACTACCGGCAACCCCGCACTTCACATAATAACTTCCGCCCAGCACTTTTTAAACAACCTAGTTTCCTTCAAGTTGTGTTTGTTCATATTTTGTATTTTTTTTAAATTTAATGCTAATTTTTTTTTTACTCTCATCTTTAACCCCCCCCCCCACACACACACACACAGTCTGAAGATCTGCTGGCGTTTTTCTTCGACCACTTGATGCCCGGTAGTCAGCTGACCATCAGGGAGAAAAAGACCCAGGCTCCAGCAGCTGCAGCAGCGACATCATCCAGCGGGGACGGCACCACCACCAGCAGCAGCATCACCACCGCCAGCTGCGACGACATCGGAGAGGAGTGCAAAAAAGTCACGGGCTGTCTCTGAGGAAGGCCGACACTAGTCAAGCTGAAAGTGAACAATTGAAGGACTATTTAAAAAAAAAAAATTTAAATGTTCGAACAGAGATGACGTTAGCGCATAGTGAGGCCCTTAGGATATCGTATATCTGGCCGTAGGGGGAACTGGTCATCTTTCTTGACCCCCCCCCCCACCATTTGTTGCTGACGAATCGAGATACACTTTGACACACCATTACTTGCTGACGAATTGACCTTTGACTCGTACCGATGACAAGGATTTCGTTCTACATTTAGTATCGTTGTTATTCATTTCCCTTTTTATTTGAAAAAATTTTTTTATTGGGATTACATTTCAGACAGTTTTCTGCCATAACATTTTCGTGTCAGAGGATTTTGGTTTGGCATATATACATATATATATATATATATATATATATATATATATATATATATATATATATATATATTCACGAAGTTTTATTGCTGGTTTAATTTTCAATTGTCAAAGATTATCTTACCCCGTGGCCTCCGGGTGACACCTGTGACAGGTGTAGGGTTGTGTGTGTGTGTGTGTGTGTGTTTGGGGGGGGTCATCATTTTCAATTCGACGGTGTTCGTGTGTGTGTGGGGGGGGGGGGTTCCTCGCGTCTCGTCATGTACCCCCCCCGCTCTTGTCAGTGCCATTGGTCAGTGCCATTGGTCAGTTCTGACTCGCGCTGACGCCATTGAACTTAGGTTCAAACGTATTATGTTTTGTTCCCCTCACCCCTCCCTCCCTCCCCCAACCCCTTTTTCCCTCCACTCCAGTGAGATGTCGTGATGTAGATCAGTATTATTTACCGACGTACTCCAGTAGTGCCTTTCCGTCCGAATCACCGAATTTATATGATGTTAAACTTTCACATATCTTAACATGTTTTTTTTTTTTTCACAAAAGTCCAGCATGTATCATATATATAAACTACGCGTGTGTGTGTGTGTGAGTGTTTGTATCAAATGTTTGCTCCAGATAGGCGTGTCCAGTAGTGTCCGGTAGTGTCCACTGATGACAATTTAGCACGGAGCCATATCAATTGCGATAAGCAGTACAAACAACAACAACAACAACGGTGATTCAGGTCATGACCTCGTGTCCTTCATGATTTTTTTTATTGTTTTTGTTTCGCTGTGATAGAGCTAAAAGCAACCCTCCCCCCCCCCCTCCCAAAAAAAAAATTTCAACCAATCAAAAGGCGCAATACTTATCAGTTTTTTAATGCAGGCACTTAGTGGACAGATTGTGACACACGTGTAAATCGTGTCAGTTGTAAAGCGTTTTATGTGTAAATCGTGTGTGCTATTTACCCGTAACACTAAACCGTGCAAGGATTAAAGAAAAAAAAAAGAGGAGACAGAACGAAGAAAGAACAAAATGCTGTCATCCAACCCGGCCATATTGTCAAACATGTCTTGTCATTTACTTTGACATATTTCTCATAACGGGTCCGTCAAAGTTACACACTTGTACTTATTTATTAACTGACAAAGTGTGTGTGTGTGTATGTCTGTGTGTTTTACTTAGAAAAATAAATTCCACTTTTTGATTACTGATGTCTGCAACACGTGAGTAAAAAAAAAAAGAACAACTTTGAACGGCATTTTTTTTTATAATCTGGCCACATCAATCTATTTATATCTGTGGGTATTTCCTGTCAAGCGCAGATGCAGATTAAAGTGGGTTTAAGCATCGGGCCTAGTTGAAAATAATGAGCCCCATACTCCACCCCCACCCCCCCACAGACATCAAACTGACACCATTAAGGACGTACATAATTTTGGGGGGGTTTTCGACGCCCCACCCTCCGTTGAATCCGTCTCTGTCGATGGTTGGGTTGTCAAGCGCTCGACTGTCGACTTGAAGGTCCTGGGTTCAAATCTCCGATGCGGACCAATGGATATTTCAGTTGTTTTTTTTATGAAAGTCCCCCGCTATCCCCCGAGGTGCCTCAGTGGCCTTTTCACACAACCGACTACGGGTGCGCATGAGACCGGTCCCATTAGCGCTTTATTTCAGTGGTTCCCCCAAACTTTGTCTCACCGCGGACCTGGCGACGTGTAATAATTTCACCGTGCCCCCCCGGGGGGTGGGAGTGGGGGGAAGAGGCAGCGACGTTGATTATTTATATTTTAGATTGTTTTGATTTACAATGCCAATGCCAGTGGCGTCACTAGGGTTGGTGTCACCCCTCTCATGACACCCTGATCTCCATATTTTTTTCCAGAGAACGTATATATGTGCGCATGTGCGACTTTATTATTTTTTTTCCGTTTCCGGGGTCAGGATTTTAGCGATAATTGATATCTATAGGTCAGTGCAAGTATACCAATAATTTCATTAAAATAATTAATAATAAAAAATACGCAGTGTCTGTTAATAATCGGAGGTATTTTTATATTTGGCATTAATTTTTTTTCGAAGCCTTATAAAGTCATTTGCTGTTAATAATCGGATATATTTTTATTTATTTTCAAAAATTAAATACGGCTTTGAATGATTTTAAATTACAAAATAAGAATATAGGCCAAAAACTAGATATTTTGCATTTTGGTGTCACCCCTCGTGAGGGTGTCACCCGGTGCGGTCCGCACCCCCCTAGTGACGCCACTGGCCAATGCCGCTCTATGCCGCTCAGCTCCCGGTCAACCTCTCGTCCACGGGAAGTCGCACAATCCCCGAGAGAAATGCACCACAGTAAATATAAACAAGGAAAAATGTTCCTTGGGCGGCCCAGTACCATTTGATCCATGCCCCCCCCCCGGGTGCGGTGGGTCGGGGGGACCGCCGGTTTATAGGACTTGAGAGGTTCTCCTCTATTCCTTACTAGGACTTTACGGCTCAGTGGTGTCATGAGTCGGTAGTGGTGGTACTGGTGGTGGTACTGGTGGTGTGTGTATGGGAGGGGTGATGCTAAGTCTGCAGCTCTTCTTAGTTCCTGCAAATTCGGCTCAGCGAATAATTGCCTTCCCTTGCCTTCTTGTATTTCGTATTCACATGGCGGTTAATGTGTTTGAGAGGAATTTGGTAGAGGGTGTGGGAAAGGGAGGGGGGGGGAGTGAAAATGATTCAAAAGTCATGACATCAGTACACCCTTAATGCGGGTGGAGATACCATCCTCCCTCCCGCTGGACTGGTTGGGTTCGGTGTTTGGGGGGGGGGGGGAACTACATTAAACAGCACATGGTGTTGTTTTACCTTGAAACATGAGAGATTGCCAGAGTTCACGCGTTTCGGTAGAGAGTAGTGGCCTAAAAACAGAAGGAAAACTCGTCGAATGACGCCATCGATCGCAGCGTATATTTTTATGTTTTTTTTATTTAGAGACTAAATGTTTCGTTAACATATACGTATGTTAAGACGGCTTGTGCGTACGCCAAGACCATCTTCCCCTTTATAGATATACAGACAAACTGATTAATAGACAGACATTGTGATAGAAAGACGGAAGACAGACAGTTTACTAGACATGTAGATAGATATATATATTTAAACAAACATACAAGTAGTATGACCGTCAATACATATATACACTATGCCCCACTATCAGTCAGTACGGACATGGCATGGCTACGTCGTCGGTGCGGCATTGTGACTGCCGTACAATTCACTCAACAGTACGACCCACTCACTCAACAGTACAACTCACTCAATCAACACTACAACTCACTCACTCACTCACTCACTCAACAGTACAACTCACTCAATCAACACTACAACTCACTCACTCGACAGTACAACTCACTCGACAGTACAACTCACTCAATCAACACTACAACTCACTCACTCGACAGTACAACTCACTCGACAGTACAACTCACTCAATCAACAGTATAACTCACTCAACACTACAACTCATTCACTCAACAGTACAACTCACTCAATCAACACTACAACCCACCCACTCAACACTACAACTCACTCACTCAACAGTACAACTCACTCACTCGACAGTATAACTCACAGACACACTACGGGCGGATGATTCAGAACTGTGCTGCTGCTGCAGTTGTTGTTGTTTTATTATTATTATTTCCTGTGTCAGTTGTATAATCCATCAAACTTTAAGACTCTCCCCACCACCAGCCCCCCCCCAACTCCTCCCTCACCCCAACCCCCTCAGGGCTATCGAGTCCAACGGCGCTTAGGTCCATACTGACCCGGGTCATCTTGACTTTAATGTCTGGTGCTAGCGGCGTGTCATACTGACCAGCGGTCTCTCTCTGATTGTGGGGGGGGGGAGTGGAAAATAAAAATGAAGAAATATTTCTAATGAAGAAAGGAAAACCAATTGAACTCACCACGGCAATAGGAAAGAAAAATTGGAAAAGTGTGTGTGTGCGTAAGGGGTGGGGGGGGGGGTGGAGAGTGAGAGAAAGAGAGACATTTCTGGTGATGTGTTGATTTGTATTCATTACACACACACACACACACACACACACACACACACATATACAGAGTTGTGTCCCCTGGACTGTGCCAGAATGACATCAACACAAAGTTGTACCTGTGTGTGTGTGTGTGTGTGTGTGTGAGTTTATTACCTGTGATAAATAGACTCGCTGGAGTGGTTGGCGACTGTAGTCCCTCATTAGTCCACAGATTTCACAATATCCACTCAACAACTCTCCACTACAACTGGGCTAGAGGAGGTTGGTGGAAGGGAGGTAGGAGGAGGGGGTAGAGAAAGGCGCTGCTACTCGTATCTTAATCTTGTTTTTCCCCCCCCACTGTTGATGGGCGTGTTATTTTTTTTTCAGGGTTTGGGGGGGGGGGGTGGAGGAAGGGGCCGCTGTGTTTGACTACCATCTTGAACTGGACCGGGTCCCCCAGCCACCACCCCCCCAACCCCACTCCCTCTTTTCACTCTTCAGAAATCGAGAAATTAATTATTAATCTTATCAATTACGTTGCTCCCCCCCTCCACCCTTCTTCACTTTACCCCCCCCCCCCCCGTCCCTCACGTAGTAGTAGTTGTAGTAGTAGCAGCAGCAGCTATCGATGAACGTACCAACATTTTATTTATTTACTTAAATTATTTTTTTTTTCTTTTAAATATACAACCTTTTTACAGATGAATGGTGCTGCGCTTCATTTCCCCCCTCCTGGAAACTCCACCCCCCCTCCCCCATAACTTCACCTTCATACCCCTCCCCCGACCCTGCCGTTTGATCCCCCATGGTCACACTCGGAAATATTGATTATTAGCTTTATTTCTTTTTAATCTATATACTTTTTAGATTACACGGCAACTATTAGTTGTTGTTGTTGGTGGTGGTTGTGGTGGTGGCGGCCAGCAGCCACCAAGAAATGTCAGACCGGAAATTGAATAACAATTTTAACTTTAGACGCGTTTGTTTTGTTCCACTCGTTCGAGACGTACTTAACGTGACGAGTTTATATAGGCCAGTGCAGAGCAGGGCCTATATAAGTAGCATTTTTTTTTTATCTTTACGTTTTCATTGTTTTAGTTTTTGTGTTGTTTTTTTTTTATATTGTTGATCACTACAGAATCTGCATAAAGAGTCAGGAACAGTCTACGGGGGTCCCTGTGAGAGTACCATATGTAGAGTAGTGCGGGGGGGGGGATTTAGTTTAGCTACCATCTAGGTGTAAAGAAAAATCTTCCGTCGCCTCCACCCCTCCCAGCCCTTACCTCGATGCGCGGGGGGGGGGGGTTCAGGGCGATAGCTGTTGTCGCCAACCTAAGGCCTTCTCACCCCATCCCCTCCCCATCCCAACCACCACACCCTCGTACACACGCAGAGAACAAGCTGTGACTGTGAATGTTCCCCTTAAGTGCCGAAGTTCGCTCTTCAAGTCACCGTGAATATATGCCGTCGTAAAGCTGATGCTCTTGTTAAGCAAATAGGCTATCGTCAGTGCCGAACCTAGGGATTACGGGGCTCGGGGAGGGGGGGCTTGGCCTCTTTTGGGGCCCCTGCATTTTGACATTCAACACGGTGATATGAGACAATGTATTAATATTTAATGTAAAAAAAATTAATTTGGGGGCTCCCTCAAGCTGGGGCCCGGGGGGGGCTTTCGAATTAGGACCCCCCACCCTAGGTACGCCTCTGGCTACCATCGTTGTTGTTTTTTGTTTTATTTTAAAGTCATCCCCTTTATCCCCCATGTGGCTGTGGGTTGACTGCCCTGGTCTCTGCGACACGTCATGTCAAGATGACACTGATGCGCGTATCATGTTTCACGTGTTGACACGTTGTTATTGTTGTTTCACACTTGCATATCAGTTTGATCAAATGATATCGAGTCATTACCATTTTTTTTTTAAAATGAGCCTATGTATGAAAATGCCATCGATGAATTAATCATTTGGACTTTTTTTAAAAATGTTTTCATAAGGTACAAACCTCGTATGTATATGGACTAGGGCTGTACCGGAATCCGATTCCGGTTCCTGTTAAGCCGGATTCCGGCAGTTTTAACAAATCCGGTTCCGATTCCGGTTCCGGTTAAAATGTGCCGGATTTAAGCCGGATTTCTTTGTTGTTTGAAATTTGTAAGAAATTTTTTTAGCGCAACATAATTTTGAAATATTTAGCGCTATACAATTAAATTAAAACAATAACTTCCTTTGATTTAAAAACTACAATAACGTCGATCGCTTTTAGTTCTATATGTAAGTACAAATATATTAAAAAGGAAGATTTGAATCGTATTTAGTCTAGTACAGGGGTCGGCAACCTGCGGCTCGCGAGCCACATGCGGCTCTTTCGATGTCAAGTTGTGGCTCTTTCAATGTCTAATTGCGGCCTGATCAAATAACGTAATATTGAAACAACAAATTTAGTGGCTCTTTAAAAATTGAGTAAATTGTAAATTATAACTTTAGGCTCTTCCGTCTCAAAAGGTTGCCGACCCTGGACTAGTAATACGACACCTTATCTTCCGCTACTTTTGATTCCGTGTTTTCCATAAACTATATTTAGCTATCAAAGTTTAACTTTTTTAAAGAGCAGACAACGATCTATTTTCGGGTGTTTACAGTTTTAAAAAAGTTCAATAATTTATTTTTCTGCACATTTTTTTAATTTAGTGGATTTTGTCACGATTTTGATAAAATTCCTCGCAAATTTAGATAAAAAACTTGAGGATACATTTTTAATTGAACATTAAAGTGATATCGATTTAGATTTGAAATGCATTTTAATTTGCGTTTTTATGGGAAATAGTCAGATAATGGTTTAAATGACAGTATGAATGAAATAACACGGTTCGGTGACGTCACTATAATATGGAAAACTAAAGAAAAATAAGCTATCGAGTGGTGCCACAATATATATATATATATATATATATATATATATATATATATATATATATATATATATATATATATATATATATATATATATTGGAATTCAATTCATTTATTAATAAACATGTTTATTATACTTTCTAAGATATGTTATCCATTTCTTTGTTTGATTGTTATAGAAATCAGGTTAAATTAGGTACAGCTTTATTAAAATAAATTTTTAAAACGAAGAACCTGTTATTTTGACCGAGTTATCTTTCTTAACTCAAGATTGGGGAAGGGGTTTTAGTCACAGTCTTCAAGATCTAAATGGTTAATACTGTTTTTTGCTATCTAGAACTTAAAAACTAAATTTTTATTCTATTTTTCATTTTTATTTTTTTTTTATGTTAGGCGAGAAATTACTACTTCGTTCGGAAAAATTACTATTTAATTCGGTAAAATCCGGTTCCTGTTCCGATTCCGGCAGGATTCAAATATTAAATCCGATTCCGGTTCCGATCCTGCAGGATCTAAAAATTTGAATCCGGTACAGCCCTAACATGGACGTTTGAATTTTGTACGTGCGAGTGTGTGTGTGTGTGTGTCATAAGATTTCAGTCGCCTTTTCTTTATTTCGCCTCTTTTATTTCTTTAGAAAATATCGACTTTTTATTTTATTATTTAATTATTTGATTAACTGTAAATAAGCTTTTATTTGATTTGATTTTATTGCGTGGTGTGTACAGATAGCTAGGGTTTTTTTTTTAAAATAAATTCCAGGGCTTAATAAACTTTTTTTTAGCGATTCTAGTGTAAATGAATGAAATTAATGGCATTAATGACGATATATCAGAAACTGCAAAAATAAATAAATGAAAAATAATGACCCCATTTACCTGTGTTGTTAACAAAAATGTATCTGCACCATGATGTTTGATCTTTATTTTTGTTTAACATTTACTGTTGTACATTCTGTCCGTTATGTTTATCGCCATCTCTCGCCTTCGTTTTACCATCGTGTTGTGTGACCTTATGTTCACTGTACGTGTACTTTACATGTTTACACCCAATCCATCCGTATGTATCCCTCAACCATTCCGTCCGTTACTCAAGTTCAATCCATCCGTATGTTTCCCCCCAACCATTCGTCCATTATTCAAGTTCAATCTATCCGTTGTGGGAATATGTTTTCCCCCAACCATTCCGTCCGTTACTCAAGCTCGTTCCGCCATCATAATCTCAACAAGCGGGATACTCATCATCACCATCCTGTATATATATCAGCCATCATCACCACAACATCTGTAGCACGACTTCCTCCCACTGACTGACTACCATCAACGTATCCCCCCCCCCCCCATGAGGCAACCCACTCCGTTCACTCATCGTCACTTTCAACCATCAGTCCATTTTCGTCCACCATCGTCGCGTCATCAATGTACCCGCAGTTCTGTTTTCGCATTTCTATCACCCCCCCCACCCACACACACACCCACACCCAATCAGTTTTTGAACCACCAATCCACCCATTAACCATCATGTAGCACCCCCCCCCTCCATCCACTCTTCATCGCTCCACCAGGTAACCATCAGTCAGTCAATACGCTCCACCAGGTAACCATCAGTCAGTCAATACGCTCCACCAGGTAACCATCAGTCAGTCAATACGCTCCACCAGGTAACCATCAGTCAGTCAATACGCTCCACCAGGTAACCATCAGTCAGTCAATACGCTCCACCAGGTAACCATCAGTCAGTCAATACGCTCCACCGACGCCCTGACATCCATTTTTTTTAAAGTGGTCAGTCCCTGCCGTGCGCGACCCACTATAAAACCGTCCTTACAATATGTTTGCAACTCACCATCAGCCAATCCAATCGACGATCCGGCAACACTTATCTCGACAACCGCCCCCCTCCTCCCCCCGCGCCATCTCCTCTGTCAACCGTTCATGTCTACACATCTTTACCGGAAGTTTTTTTTTTTTAAAGTACATTTCCGTTATTTTTTTTTTAAATCGTTCTCACTTCCGGTCCATCAGCCAGTACGGACCCCCCCCCCCCTCAGTTTTCAATAGTTTGCTCAGTTTATAATAACCATTTTTTTTTTTAAGGTCTGTATTTATTTGAAATCTAAATAGATTGTGAGGCATATGTAAGTAAATGACGTCATAGATTATCATTGGAATTTTCAAGCAGAAATATAATCGATAATTGTTCTTTTTTTTTTTTATTAATAATTATTTAGTTGTTGCTGTTGTTGTTATATTTTGAAAGTTATTTCGGGGCGTCAGTATTTAAATATCTGAAGACTGTTTTCTCTGAACTATGAACCCGATGCACATAAGCTGACTGGACATCACAATTAAAGGTGTGTGCTACTGTATGTGACGTAACTTTTGTGATATTATGTGTGATTAATATGTGGGGAGGGTGTGTACTATTTGTGATATTATGTGTGATTACTATGTGGGGGTGTACTATTTGTGGCGTCACTTGTTATATTATCTATATTAGAGCTATTGTTTATATCATGAGTGAAATCATATAAAGGTGGTGTTTTTGTCTATTTTGTCATGTATAGAGTAATACAGTATCATTGTTATCATCATATGTGATACTATTTTGTTGTTAAAATTATTACATTCGATAACATATGTAAGGTCATTTTGTGATATTATTTTAAAAAAAAATATTTATAATATCATATATTTACTTAACATGTAATATCTGATCTTTGTGACGTCATGTGATATCTTTTTATCTTGTTACGCTAATGGTCACACTCTTGTGATGTTACAGTTTTATTATACCCAGCTTCCCATTGACATGCACCGCGCTGGCCCACAGCAGGGACAATGAGGAACCTGATTCGCGCCATACTGGTGTGTAGGATTATCTCAAGCGCCTTGGATTATCTAGAGAGATTAATATATATATATATATATATTTATATAAAAGCGATTTCGGCTCTGCGTCAAATCGAAAGTAAAGAATGAATACAACAGTATTCCAGTTTAAAATATAATCATGAAAAATTCGGATCTGCCCGATCAAGCCTAAGGGGATATAACTCTATGCAAAGGTTTTTGCAGGGCACAGCTTGTATTTAATAATGTTACTTGCATGCCTTTTTTTTTTTCTTATTCTAAGAATTTGCTCAAGGCCCCACTGCGTCAATGGAATCTATTGGGGCGGGGGTGAGAGAAAAATGGCCTTGAGCCAAATCAGTGATTGATTAATGGGTTTGGGGGGAGGGGGGTCGCCACTCTCTCACCCACCCCCCTTTCCATGGTTCATAACCACTATATTCATTTCATTATTGCACAATTGTTTTATCTATATATCCATGTTCAGTTAGACCAGATGATGTATTGTTTGACAATTATTTTTTTTTTAAACTATTGAAATACAACTGAAGAATAATACAACGAGCTATTTGTTTTTTGTGTTTCTTTATATATATATATATATATATATATATATATATATATATATATATATATATATATATATATATTGATGTTGTACGAGTGTGTGTGTGGTTATGTATATATATATATATATATATATATATATATATATATTTATATATATATATTGATGTTGTACGAGTATGTGTGGTTATGTATCTTTATTGTTTGAGTGAATATGGGCAGTTTAAACAGGTTTATGTACCCCCCCCCCACATCCCCTCCACCCGGGCCAACCAGTGTGTAGGTACCCTACCACAACTACTGAATAGAAAGGTAAATGAATTGTTAATGAATATAGAGTCAATGGTTGTAAACAAAGCCTTCTATTATGGATCACAAGACTCTTCGGCTTATGACCTCTCTCTCCCCCCCACCCCACCGCCGGCCTTACCGGCAAAGGAAGAAAGACACCCCTGTCGAGATTTTTATTTTGCAAGCCGCAAACAAGGGCAGTCTAAACAACTGTCACGGGGCCCAGAGCTAACAAATGTCAACACACGGGGCCCAGAGCTGACAAATGTCAACACACGGGGCCCAGAGCTAACAAATGTCAACACACGGGGCCCAGAGCTGACAAATGTCAACACACGGGGCCCAGAGCTAACAAATGTCAACACACGGGGCCCAGAGCTAACAAATGTCAACACACGGGGCCCAGAGCTAACAAATGTCAACACACGGGGCCCAGAGCTAACAAATGTCAACACACGGGGCCCAGAGCTAACAAATGTCAACACACGGGGCCCAGAGCTAACAAATGTCAACACACGGGGCCCAGAGCTAACAAATGTCAACACACGGGGCCCAGAGCTAACAAATGTCAACACACGGGGCCCAGAGCTAACAAATGTCAACACACGGGGCCCAGAGCTAACAAATGTCAACACACGGGGCCCAGAGCTAACAGATGTCAACACACGTGGGGAGGGGGGGACGGAGATGTTAGCTGGTCGGAGATTTCAAAAGATTTTTTTTTCTTTAGGGGCACGATGTTAAAAAGCCCTCTAACCTTAACAGTTTGTTTTTTCCCCAGAGTACCCAAACTACACTTTCTTATGCCCCCCTCCCCTCAAAGATACCACTGTCGATGACCCCCCTTCCCCCGCCGGCAAATATACCTTTACCCGGAGCCACCCCCCCCCGCCCCCAAGCTAAATTTTCTTATGCTCCCCACCCTAAAAGCCACCGATACACAGGACCCACAAATATACCACTGCCAATGCCAAGTCCCTCAAATGTACCTTAGCCCAGGGATCCGTAAAATACGTTAGTCTAGCGCCCCTCCCCAGGGCCCTCCACTGCAGGAGCTGCTATGCTTCTAAAGTCAACAACAACAACACAAAATAATAATAATTTAAAAGCTAATATTTGATATCATCGTTTCAACAGTGGCGTAACTACGAGAGGGGGAGGGGGGGTCCAAATTAGAAAATTCCCCCCGGGCCCCAGCTTGAGTGGGGGTGGGGCTCCCAAATTGTTTTTTTTTACATTAAATATTAAGTACATAATCTCATGTCATGGTGCCGAATGTCTAAATGCAGGGGCTCCTAAAGAGGCCAAGCCCCCCCCCTCCGGGCCCCGAAAAACCTAGGTACGCCACTGCATCGTTAAAAGTAAAAACACAATAACGGTGAGGGGAAAAAAACAACAATAAAACCTGGATAGCGGTGTGTGTGTGTGTGTGTGTGTGTGTGTATGTGTGTATGTGAGTGTGTGTGTGTGTGTGTGTTTTGATAAAAGAAACACACGAGCCTCAACGCAACACTGAACGGCCGGCGCCTTGCTCCGCGGAGCCCAATTTAAGTTTATCACCCAAACCAAACCGTGTGGGGAAAAAAATATGAACCATTTCTTGCACTCGGTTCACTGTAGGTCATTGACCTGTAATGTAAACTTTTGTTGTGAAGTAGATAGCGATGAGGGAAATTTAAAAAAGGGGGGGAGGGGAGTATTGGGGGGTGGGTAGGCGGTAAACCTGGGCTGCCACTGGAATTTTTTTTTTAACCCAAGATTAGACTTTAAAAAAACCAAGACTTAAGTTGGAAAAAAAAAACAACTAGATAATAAAATACAGTAAAATCCCCAAAACTTTAACCTTAAAAAAACCCAAAACAATATGATATCAGAATAGAATTGTTCATGGAATTTAGCACCACAAAGAAACGGTGTTTTGAAATTCAAAACGCGAAATGTATCATTTTTTTTTGAGTATTTTTCTAAGCGATTGTGCGACCTTTGAACCCATTATAAGTTACACATTTTTAATTAGCTTTTCCGCAACTTTCTCCGATGTTAATTTTAAACCTTTTTTTAAATATATAATTAGGTATTTTTTTTTGCATATGCCAATACATGTATTAATGTGAAATAGAGTATTTACCAGATATATTCTGAGTACTGACCGTACAAGTACCCAAGGCATGTGTACAAGTGTGAGTACAAATACCCAAGGTGTGAGGACACATATGAATACAAATACCCAGGGTGTGGGTACAAGTAACCAAGGTGTTAGTGCAACTATGAGTACAAGAGCCCAAGATGTGAGCACAAGTATGAGTACAAGAGCCCAAGGTGTGAGTACAAGTATGAGTACAAGAACCCAAGGTGTGAGCACAAGTATGAGTACAAGAACCCAAGGTGTTAGCACAAGTATGAATACAAGTACCCAAGGTGTGAGCACAAGTATGAATACAAATACCCAAGGTGTTAGCACAAGTATGAGTACAAGTAGCCAAGGTGTTAGCACAGGTATGAGTACAAATACCCAAGGTGTGAGCACAAGTATGAGTACAAGAACCCAAGGTGTTAGCACAATTATGAGTACAAGTACCCAAGGTGTGAGCACAAGTATGAGTACAAATACCCAAGATGTTAGTACAAGTATGAGTACAAGTACCCAAGGTGTTAGCACAAGTATGAGTACAAGTACCCAAGGTGTGAGCACAAGTATGAGTACAAGAACCCAAGGTGTGAGCACAAGTATGAGTACAAATACCCAAGATGTTAGCACAAGTATGAGTACAAGTGCCCAAGGTGTTAGCACAATTATGAGTACAAATACCCAAGGTGTGAGCACAAGTATGAGTACAAATACCCAAGATGTTAGCACAAGTATGAGTACAAGTACCCAAGGTGTGAGCACAAGTATGAGTACAAGAGCCCAAGGTGTGAGCACAAGTATGAGTACAAGAGCCCAAGGTGTGAGCACAAGTATGAGTACAAGAACCCAATGTTTTAGCACAAGTATGAGTACAAGAACCCAATGTGTTAGCACAAGTATGAGTACAAGTACCCAAGGTGTGAGCACAAGTACACTCGTTTTTTAAAAAATTGCATGCAAGACCATAAGTACAAAATACCTAAGGTAAAAGTATTCACTAATCGAATACAGGTACTTGGTACCTATTACCCCATCTCTGCTTACCCCCTCCCCCCCCACCACCACCACTTCCTTATACCGGCTATTGGTGAGGTTTTAACTATTGATCTACACTATTCTACACTATCTGGCTTTTGATATTGTTAAACGTATTTCTCCGATCAATGGTCCGTAAAACGCCGAGTGGACAAAGTGGTTCAAGAGTTACCCATCATGTGATTACTAAGATGAAATGTTATATAAATGTTATATAGACCAGAAGAGTTTCAAACATTTTAACCTAACTTAACATGTGGGTTAGTCTAGTCTGGCTTAACACTCTTCAATTATAAACGCAATTAAAAGACACCCCCCCCTCCACATTCCACCTTCCTACTATTTTTTTTTCAAACCATAGCGATCAGTGATTATCATATATAATAATATTCATTTCCAGTGTGCGTTAAATCGAAAGTAAAGAATGAATACAACAGTATTCCAGTTTAAAATACAACCATGAAAAAAATCGGATCTGCCCGAAACCAAAAAATAACCTAGCCTACCGATCAAGCATAAGGGGATATAACTCTATGCAAAGGTTTTGCAGGGTACAGGTAGTATTGAAATAAATTACATATGATGTACATGTAATCTGAAAACTGTGCAGGCGCCTTTTATAACACTTGGCAGACAGACAGACAGGCGATAAAAAGATTGATAGATAAATAGACAGGTAGATAGATAGATAGATAGATAGATAGACAGACAGATAGATAGATAGATAGATAGATAGATAGATAGACAGACAGACAGACAGACAGACAGACAGACAGACCATATTTTCTCAGTATATCCAAGACTACACTGACCCATGTCAACAGCTAATCAGAGTTACGGGACTTCCTCTGGGGCAGCCATGACTGAGTGCGCACGCACTTAAGGCCAATTTTTTTTCTTTTATTTTTTCATCTTTACGCTCCGCCGATAACGATTTGTCCCACCAATGACCAATTTCACGTGCATTAATCAATCCACAGTGACCAATTTCACGTGCATTAATCAATCCACAGTTTTAATAACACAAAAATCAATCGCTTTATTCCTTCGGGTGATTTTTTTTTTCTAAATCACGCCTGAGAGGCTGGGCATTCTGTGAAGTTCTTGGTTCAACAGACCGTGTAGGCCAACCAGGCAGAACTTGTTTGGAACATAGACTGGACTTCTGGCATAGGTGTGTGTGTGTGTGAGGGAGAGAGAGAGAGAGAGACATCTTGACAATGGGTAGATGTCAATATTCTGTTTCGTGCCCCGATTGACATCTACTCGATTGGCTATTCAAATCTTTAAAACCCATCCATCCATCCATCCATCCATCCATCCATCCATCCATCCATCCATCTATCTATCTATCTATCTATCTATCTATCTATCTATCTATCTATCTATCTATCTATCTATCTATCTATCTATCTATCTATCTGTCTGTCTGTCTGTCTGTCTGTCTATTTATCACCGAAAAATGTAGAGTTCATTTCATATTCCGTCCCTTCCTACCATTTCGTCTCTCATTCACCCCACACCATCTTTATCTCCACCATCAGCCTGTGTGTATGTCCGTCCGTCCGTCCGTCCGTCCGCCTCTCCTATGCATCCCCCTCCCCCCATCAAGTCTCATACTATCTCACTTCCGTTACAACACACCGCGTCCAGTGACACCATGGCATCTGCGATCAAGTTTTAGGTAGAAACCCAACCTCCCCTCCCCACACCCCCCATTCCTGGTCCAAACAATCTTTCACACGTCACATAATCCTCACCCACTCCAGTCAAACAATGATCATAATCTTTCAATAATCGCTGTAATCATCCGAAAAATCCCATCAAACAGAAGACGAAAAAAAAAAAAATCCCTCCAAAGTGCGAAGACGACACCTAATAATAATAATAATAATAATTTAAAAAAAAATAGAAACAACCAATCAACAATAGTAACCCAAGTAACTGCGGGCCTGTGACGACGCCCCCCCCCCTTCATGTCTTCCGGCAGCAGGTCAGACCGGCACGAGTAAACACCGAGACAAGGGGAAAACCAGTCTCACGCTCTCAATACGACCATCATTGAGCTAAGTGACTTCTCATATTTTGGTACACGGACATCTCCACACCCCAACCGCTGTCCCCCCCACCCCCCAAACTCACCCGGCTATAGTCTGCGCACGCCCTTTTCCCCCCACACACACCCTCGGCAAACCTAAATACATGTTGCTGTTTTATTTTTCACCCCTCGCTGACATGAGGTCGAAATGTCCTTGTTTACACAATGGCGGTGGGACTCAACGACCTCTATCCAATGGAACCCTCCCCCCCCCCCCCCACGCAAGCAGTATTGCCGGGTTTGCGCTACAATTCACAGTTTCGCAACTTTTTTTTTTAAAGCAATAGGCTATAAGGAAAATGCGCAAAATGTATGTTATTTACTAAGTTAAAAAAGCAATTAAAAAACAAACAAACCTGTGCGCTACTTTATGCTACTTTTTTTTGTTGGCTTTTGTGTTAGATTTTGCGCTATATTGGTACACAACTTTTTTTGGCAACACTGCCCCGTATAGCGAGATCTTGCTTGCTGGAGAATTGTCACGTGTGATGAAAAACGGTGCGTTCGTCAGCTGTAACCAGAGACGTCCTTGTAGATAGGTAAACTAGGCAACAGCCGAGCCCCCCCCCGATGTCAAAAGGGCCCCTTTTAGTAATACTTTCTATTAAATCTGCTGCAGTATATTTTGCATAGGTCCTCCAAATATATCTGTCTCTGACTAGGGACCCAAATTATGTCCATATCTGCCCTGGGTCCCCAAAATATAAGTCTCTGCCCAGGGCCCCCCAATATATGTCTCTGCCCAGGGCCCCCTAAATATAAGTCTCTGTCCAGGGCCCCCTAATATATGTCTCTGCCCAGGGCCCCCTAAATATAAGTCTCTGCCCAGGGCCCCCTAATATATGTCTCTGCCCAGGGCCCCCTAAATATAAGTCTCTGCCCAGGGCCCCCTAATATATGTCTCTGCCCAGGGCCCCCTAAATATAAGTCTCTGCCCAGGGCACCCTAAACATTAGTCTCTGCCCGGGTTCCCTAAACATAAGTCTCTGCCCAGGACCCCCTAAACATAAGTCTCTGTCCAGGGCCCCCTAAACATAAGTCTCTGCCCAGGACCCCCTAAACATAAGTCTCTGCCCAGGACCCCCTAAATATAAGTCTCTGCCCAGGACCCCCTAAATATAAGTCTCTGCCCAGGACCCCCTAAACATAAGTCTCTGCCCAGGACCCCCTAAATATAAGTCTCTGCCCAGGACCCCCTAAACATAAGTCTCTGCCCAGGGCCCCCTAAACATAAGTCTCTGCCCAGGTTCCCTAAACATAAGTCTCTGCCCAGGACCCCCTAAACATAAGTCTCTGCCCTGGACCCCCTAAACATAAGTATCTGCCCAGTTTCCCTAAACATAAGTCTCTGCCCAGGACCCCCTAAACATAAGTCTCTGTCCAGGGCCCCCTAAACATAAGTCTCTGCCCAGGACCCCCTAAACATAAGTCTCTGCCCAGGACCCCCTAAATATAAGTCTCTGCCCAGGACCCCCTAAATATAAGTCTCTGCCCAGGACCCCCTAAACATAAGTCTCTGCCCAGGACCCCTAAATATAAGTCTCTGCCCAGGACCCCCTAAACATAAGTCTCTGCCCAGGGCCCCCTAAACATAAGTCTCTGCCCAGGTTCCCTAAACATAAGTCTCTGCCCAGGACCCCTAAACATAAGTCTCTGCCCAGGACCCCCTAAACATAAGTATCTGCCCAGTTTCCCTAAACATAAGTCTCTGCCCAGGACCCCCTAAACATAAGTCTCTGCCCAGGACCCCCTAAACATTAGTCTCTGCCCAGGACCCCCTAAACATTAGTCTTCCCAGGGCCCCCTAAACATAAGTCTCTGCCCAGGTTCCCTAAACATAAGTCTCGGCCCAGGACCCCCTAAATATGAGTCTCTGCCCAGGGCCCCCTAAACATAAGTCTCTGCCCAGGTTCCCTAAACATAAGTCTCTGCCCAGGTTCCCTAAACATAAGTCTCTGCCCAGGACCCCCTAAATATAAGTCTCTGTCCAGGACCCCCTAAATATAAGTCTCTGTCTAGGACCCCCTAAATATAAGTCTCTGTCCAGGACCCCCTAAATATAAGTATCTGCCTAAGGTCCCCTAAACATAAGTCTCTGTCCAGGACCCCCTAAATATAAGTCTCTGCCCAGGGCCCCCCAATATATGTCTCTGCCCAGGGCCCCCTAAATATAAGTCTCTGTCCAGGGCCCCCTAATATATGTCTCTGCCCAGGGCCCCCTAAATATAAGTCTCTGCCCAGGGCCCCCTAATATATGTCTCTGCCCAGGGCCCCCTAAATATAAGTCTCTGCCCAGGGCCCCCTAATATATGTCTCTGCCCAGGGCCCCCTAAATATAAGTCTCTGCCCAGGGCACCCTAAACATTAGTCTCTGCCCGGGTTCCCTAAACATAAGTCTCTGCCCAGGACCCCCTAAACATAAGTCTCTGTCCAGGGCCCCCTAAACATTAGTCTCTGCCCAGGTTCCCTAAACATAAGTCTCTGCCCAGGGCCCCCTAAAAATAAGTCTCTGCCCAGGACCCCCTAAACATAAGTCTCTGTCCAGGGCCCCCTAAACATAAGTCTCTGCCCAGGACCCCCTAAACATAAGTCTCTGCCCAGGACCCCCTAAATATAAGTCTCTGCCCAGGACCCCCTAAATATAAGTCTCTGCCCAGGACCCCCTAAACATAAGTCTCTGCCCAGGACCCCCTAAATATAAGTCTCTGCCCAGGACCCCCTAAACATAAGTCTCTGCCCAGGGCCCCCTAAACATAAGTCTCTGCCCAGGTTCCCTAAACATAAGTCTCTGCCCAGGACCCCCTAAACATAAGTCTCTGCCCTGGACCCCCTAAACATAAGTATCTGCCCAGTTTCCCTAAACTTAAGTCTCTGCCCAGGACCCCCTAAACATAAGTCTCTGTCCAGGGCCCCCTAAACATAAGTCTCTGCCCAGGACCCCCTAAACATAAGTCTCTGCCCAGGACCCCCTAAATATAATAAGTCTCTGCCCAGGACCCCCCTAAATATAAGTCTCTGCCCAGGACCCCCTAAACATAAGTCTCTGCCCAGGACCCCCTAAATATAAGTCTCTGCCCAGGACCCCCTAAACATAAGTCTCTGCCCAGGGCCCCCTAAACATAAGTCTCTGCCCAGGGCCCCCTAAACATAAGTCTCTGCCCAGGACCCCCTAAACATAAGTCTCTGCCCAGGACCCCCTAAACATAAGTATCTGCCCAGTTTCCCTAAACATAAGTCTCTGCCCAGGACCCCCTAAACATAAGTCTCTGCCCAGGACCCCCTAAACATTAGTCTCTGCCCAGGACCCCCTAAACATTAGTCTTCCCAGGGCCCCCTAAACATAAGTCTCTGCCCAGGTTCCCTAAACATAAGTCTCGGCCCAGGACCCCCTAAATATGAGTCTCTGCCCAGGGCCCCCTAAACATAAGTCTCTGCCCAGGTTCCCTAAACATAAGTCTCTGCCCAGGTTCCCTAAACATAAGTCTCTGCCCAGGACCCCCTAAATATAAGTCTCTGTCCAGGACCCCCTAAATATAAGTCTCTGTCTAGGACCCCCTAAATATAAGTCTCTGTCCAGGACCCCCTAAATATAAGTATCTGCCTAAGGTCCCCTAAACATAAGTCTCTGTCCAGGACCCCCTAAATATAAGTCTCTGTCCAGGACCCCCTAAATATAAGTCTCTGCCCAGGACCCCCTAAATATAAGTCTCTGCCCAGGACCCCCTAAATATAAGTCTCTGTCTAGGAGCACAAATATATCCATCTCTGACTAGGGCCTCCAAATATATCTATCTCTGATTAGGGCCTCCAAAGACCTAAGAACGGCACTGGTTGTAAATATTCATGTGTAAAAAAAAAAAGTACAAAAACTGTGAAAATGCTGCCCCTAGCACGAGCCAAATTACGTGACGCCATGGGCGGACCCCACCACCCGCCAAGTTACCCCCCCCCACCACATTTAATATAGAAATATAGACCATTAGTGGTTCTCAGGAATAGGAAAACCGGGCTCACCCCCCCCCCCCCACACACACACACCTTCACATTCACCCCTCTGCCATTACCAATGTCTGTTTAATCTGATGATATACTACATGTATTACCAAACTGTAACCAATCACCACGAACTGAAGTGCGTCAAATCAGGTTAATTAATTCGCCTAATTTATTCAGCACTCTCTAAACCCGAAAGAAAAATTTTTTAATTGGCCTGTCCTAGCACATTCTCGTAATACACTTCAGACACTTACAGTCAGAACTAAATCGAGGCTGTATACATTTTAAAGTACACTGTTTGTCAACACCAAAATTATTCGATTAGGGTAATATGGAGCGGGTGGTGTGTTTGTGTGTGTGTGTGTGTGTGGAGGGGGGGTCAGAAAGCCTTCGCCCTCAGGGCCCGATTAAGGATTTTGTAGGCCCTGGGCACTATAGATTTGTGGGTCCTAAGTTGAGAAGAGGAAGCTCCACGATTGAGTTTTTGAGACTCCACCATCTGGATTAGTGATAGTAAACAACACATGTTAAAATTTATTCGAAATTTTAATTGAAAATGTAGAAAATTAAAAATCTTAATCTATAATATGAATACTGTATAATGTTATTTCAATAGTTTTACAATAACAAGCAATGCCATGTTTACTTATGTAGCAGTAAAAAAAAAAGTTTCACTTTTGTAGGCCCTATTTTTGTTTGTCGTTCCTAGTGCCTATAGTGCCTAGGCCTTAATCGGGCCTTGTTCGCCCTATATAACTGTCAAATTTCCATAAAGAGGGTTACTATAAAGAAATGAAAACAAAAAAAAATAAAAAAAATAATAATGATAATAAAGCCCTGTTTTCAGTTCTTCCAGTTAGCCTGTTTAATGTCGTCTGCTCAAACTAAACGTCTGCTGATTAAGAAATCACCCATCCAATCTGATATTCTACAAGCCAAAAACCCTTTATCAGATAAGTTACCATGGCGCGCGCTGGCGCTTAGGTCATTTTCAAGGCTTGCACATGCGCGATTGAATTTTTTTTTCTTTCTTTTTTTTTTTAAGTCGAAGTTCCATATCCGGCCCTTGCGCAGTCGGTCCCTTCACGCAGACGGAAGTGCATTATCCCCCAGAAACGTGTCATAAAAAGCTATTGGGAGCGCGAACAAGGATAATCAATTTAGCTTAGCTTCAAAAGGTTCACTTTTAACCCCTACCATCCAGGCATGGGTTAAAAACTGAAGAAGTTGGGACGGGGTGTGTGTGTGTTGGGGGGAGGGGCGGTGATAAGGGAAGAGGGGGAATAAAAGTAGTTCAATTGATAACCGCGGACCCCAGATGAACAATAGATGTGCTCGGATGCATTTTTTTTCTAAATGCTTAAAACAGCTCTCTCAGTATTCATGTGTCGCAAATGTGTGTGTGTCCAGTTAGTGTGTCGCCCCCCCCCCCGGGCTTTGACAGCATGTCTCCTTCACTGGCTCTGACGTGTGTCACAATCATCCATGTGTTACAAAGTCGTGCCCGTTTAGTGTATCGCATCACGGTTAATCCAAACAGCGTGTCCAGCTAGTGAGTCACGTTTTCAACAGTGTGTCGATTTACCATGCTACACATTTACCGTGCTACATATTTACTGTGCTACACATTTACCGTGCTACACATTTACCGTGTTACACATTTACTGTGCTACATATTTACTGTGCTACACATTTACCGTGCTACACATTTACCGTGTTACACATTTACTGTGCTACACATTTATTGTGCTACACATTTACTGTGCTACACATTTACCGTGTTACACATTTACTGTGCTACACATTTACCGTGCTACACATTTACCATGCTACACATTAACTATGATACACATTTATTGTGCTACACATTTACTGTGCTACACATTTACCGTGCTACACATTTACCGTGCTACACATTTACCGTGCTACACATTTACCATGCTACACATTAACTGTGCTACACATTTATTGTGCTACACATTTACTGTGCTACACATTTACCGTGCTACGCATTTACCGTGCTACACATTTACCGTGCTACACATTTACTGTGCTACACATTTACTGTGCTACACATTTACCGTGCTACACATAAAATGTGTTACATATTTACTGTGCTACACATTTACTGTGCTAGTCATTTACTCTCCAACACATTCTACATATGAAATGTGCTACACACTTAACTGTGCTATACAATTTATTTTGCTACACATTTACTCTGGAACACATTTACTGAGGTACACATTTTCTTCTACGCCCAACGCTGTGTTCAACCGCCTAGTCTCTTGAGCTACAAATGAACTTGACACTGTGCTACAGTTTTTAATCTCACGTCATTTGTCATGTCACACACACACACACAAACACACACGAGCGCGCGCGCATTTCTCTACGCCATCTCGAGCCATTTGTTATGTCAAACGGAGATCAAGACGGTCACCGGTACACGTCAGACGCAGGTATCGCGAGATCCCGCACATGTCCTTGATGACCGGAACCAGTCACAGGTATCGCGAGATCCCGCACATGTCCTCGATGACCGGAACCAGTCATCTATGTTTCAGTTTGGCGCAATTTCGACAAAAAGAAAAAAAAAATAACTCGATCAAAAAGTACAGATTCAAATCAAACCTAAAAAATAAAAAAAAATCTGGATGTCACGGTTTGTTAATCTGTTTCGGTACATGTTCCCAATTTGGATTCCCCCTACTGGCTCATCCCTCTTTATTCCTCTCTGTTTGCTACTGTCTGTCTATCTCAAAATTGCAGCAAAGCTCTCCCCCCCCCCCCCCAATCCTGTTCGTTTTAATGAGGCATGGCGTCGTACGCAGACCAGTCGACCTTTTCATACTAAAGTATAGATTTGTTTAACACACGGTCAATTGGGTGGGTGGCTTGAGGGCAACGCGGTGACGTATTACCTGACCGGTCTGGAGCTGAGGTGGGGGGGGGGAGAGAGGGAGCCCACACTGACCTTGATCTTTACTCACCAAGGAGCAATTAACTTATCTGTAGAATTAGTCAATATCTGACCTTTTTTTTTCATCATATTGTTTAGCGGTTTCAGGTGTGTCTGCACTAGTGTTGTTTTAGTAACAGGTCATATTTTAGTGTCGTTTTTTCTGTAATAATTTTAGTTTTCGTCTAGTTTTAGTCTTGCTTCTAATTTTAGTTTTAGTTTTAGTTCTCGTTGACGAAAAGTCAACATTTTCGTCAACGAAGGTTTTAGTTTTAGTTTTCGTCAACGAAAACAACACTAGTCTGCACAGCCCCGTAGTTAGGGGGGGGGGCGTTCCCCCCGCTTAAAAAAAGAAGAAAAAGAGGAAAAAATAAAGAAAAAGTAAAGGTGCCCCCTTGCTGGGTATTGGTGCCTCCCTGCTTGCTTTGACCTGGCTACGGGCCTGTGTATGCAGCCACGGACAGTCAACGGAACTATGTAGCCAGCACAATGGCCGGTGGTCTTTACTTCCCTCCCACCCCCCACCCCCAACTAATGTCCGGCACCCACAGAGTGGACATAAGAGGATATCGATCTGACCTGAGAAAAAGACACACACACACACACACACCGAGAATCGAACTCGGGACATTATGGCAGGCAGTCCGAGCTTTGCGTACCACTCCCATGATCCATCCCCCCCTCCCCCCGGGCACATAATCCTGGTGGGATTCTCAGCTGATCAGAAGATTTAAAAAAATAAAAAAAACGAGTAGTTCTGACCTTGACCATTGCCAAGGTCGTCGAAAAAAAAAAATGAATGAACTAAGAAACAACTGAGTCTGCTGCTCCCAAAGTGAAAAAAAAATAATTTTAAATTGACCCCTGTTTAAACTTTTCCCTCAATGACAGGTGATGTCCTTCTAGATATAAAACGATGAAAACATCCCCTTCTTCACCCCCCCCCCCCTCATCCTCCATTAACCACACTCTTCTTGTTTTTCTCCCCTCCTTATTTCTTTCTGTCACTCATCAAAACACTGACTTTGGTGGCAGAGTTATTCCCCCCTATTCCCCCCCCCCCCCCCGTTTCAATATCAGTCTAATCATGCTAACTTCCCGTTGATTGGTTTTAACCCATTTAGTACAAGACGCCATTCCCGCTATCCCGCAGTATCTCCGACCTTCACCCCATTCATTCGAAAACAAAAAAATTAAACAAAAAAAAAAACACAGACTGATGAACCATGACCTTTACAGTAACAGTTTTTTATTTTTTTTTATTTTATTGAATTAACACTTTCAAAGGCATTTCTTAGAAATAATAAAAAACAAAAAACGAGGCAGTGGGGGAAAAGGGGAGGAGGGGGGGTTGTATCTTGGACTCTGGGAAGACAGTCGGAATAAAAAGGGGCTTAACTCCCATTCTCTCTCTACCCTCGGTCTTTCTGTAACCTTTGACAAGGGGGGAAGTTATTTCCCCTGCACACCCCTTGCCGGTAATATCACATTGTCTTAGGAATGTCTGCCCCATGCGGTATTAAGAGCCCCTCTCCCCCCCCCCCCGCCCCCCAATCACACCCACCCCCACGCATCCGCATCTCTCATTCTTTTCATTTTCAATGTCAAATCTCCAAGTAACCGGTACAATCCTCTCGACCATCACCCTCAATCCTTCTAGGAATATCCCCCTCCCCCCTCCCCCTCCCACCTCTCCCCCCCCCCCAACGCCACCCCTTCATAGCACCACAGTTGCAACATTAAAGACACTGCTTCGTACCACGCCCCCCCCCCCCATACTCTGCTACATTTCGTTTTGTTTTCTTTTTTTGTTATTCATTTTCATTTGGCGGGTTGAAATTTGTGAGCTACGGACCGACAAAGAAAGTCTCCTCCTCCACCCCCTCCCACTAGGAATATTTGACACAAACCATCTGTACATCCTGACCACTCGTGTGTGTGTGTGTGTGTGTTGTGCCAGATTGTGACTGCAGGGCAGACTTCCGTAGCTGATCATGGTCTGTAGTACATGTACAAGAGTACTTATACAGTATTGTTTGACGCACGAATATACTGCCCGGTGTGTGTGGGTGGGGGGGGGGGTGGGGAAGAGGGACAGGCCGGCTCATATGAATACGAATAGATAAGAAATCTGATGCTAATAGGCAGAGATGTTCCCAGTACGAGTACACGTACGCAAGTACGAGTTGCAAGCTGCAACTACGAGTACAAATGTTCAAGCTGCAAGTACGAGTACAAATGTGCCAGCTACAAGTACGAGCACAAATATGCAAGATGCAAGTACGAGCACAAATACGCAAGATGCACGTACGAGTACAAATCTGCAAGCTGCAACTACGAAACAAGTACTACAAAAAAAATGGGTACTAGAGTACAAGTCTAGAGTACAAGTACCGAGGGCCCCACCACTGCTTGAAGGCTCCGAGAGATACTTCTCCCTATATCTGAGAAAGTCTCACAGAGATCAATAAATTACAAATGATGTGGCCCAAATCTCGCGTGAAGATGGAGACGTCAAACCTATTGAACTTATTGAACTTTGACCGTAACACAGAACACTATTGGAACATTCGTATATTACTTTTTACGTCATATTTATCATATATATATATATATATATATATATATATATATATATATATATATAACATCTTTTTTTAATGCGTTTGTATTAGAATATTTACAAAGATGAAAAAAAAAATTCCTTAAATCATACAAATATTTCTGATGACTAAAAACAGCGTGGGCGCTGACTTATATTTATATTAACACTCCACCCACCTGCCCTTGGTCCAGCCCTTCTTCAGTCACAATTAAGAACCCAATGCAGCCCCGTAGCGTGAAAATTCTACAGCAGTGGGGCCAGACATTCTACAGCAGGGGCCAGGCATTCTACAGCAGGGGGGCAGGCCATAGCGGGGAGGGGGCGGGGGGCAGGAAATAAGTGTTACTAAGTAGAGCAAACAAGCAGAGGGGGGGTCAGACAAAACACGGGGCGGGGCGGCCCCCTGGCTCCCCCGCACGCTACGGTCCTGACCCAATGTATCCCGCGGTTGGAAAAGTTTGCCCACTGCCTGGTCTAGCGATTCACCCGTCTCTATTTCTAGCTGGTCCGTCTATCTACGTATCTGTCTATCTAGCCGTTTATCTATCTATGCATCTATCTATCTGTCTAGCCATTTATCTATCTATGCATCTATCTATCTGTCTAGCGATTGATCTCTCTACGTATCTATCTGCCTGGCTATTTATTTATGTATATACCTATCTGCCTAGCTATACATTAGTCTTTGTATATATTGATATTCCTAGCTATCTATCCATCCACACACCCCCCGCAGTGCAGAACGTAGGGATTTGGGGGCCCGGGGGGCTTGGCCTCTTTTGGGGCCCCTGCATTTTTACATTCGACATCATGGCAGGAGTTAATGTACTTAATATTTAAAGTAAAAAAAAAACTTTTTGGGGGGCCCCTCAAGCGGGGACCCGGGGGGGACTTTCGAGTTTGGACTCCCCCCTCCCCCACCATACGTACGCCTCTGCCCCCCCCCCCATCAATCCGGTTGCCATCACCATGTATTTGAGTTATGTGATTTCCAATAAATATTAGTGCAGATTACACACAACAACAAAAAAATAAAATTGCTGTCAAAATTTCAAACTGGCGACTGAAAATTGTGAATTGAAGCAGATAACCAGAAACTATAACATAGGAATGAAACAAATAATGAGAGATCCAGAACAAAAAAAAACAGACGAAGGAATAACAGTTTTCAAACCATAACTGCTAAGTTCAAAAGGTCAAAAGTTCACATGAAAGCCAGTGCGCAGTGAATTAGATGATATTTGCATGGAGTTTGTGCAGCTCCCGAAAACACGGTGCAGTCTTAGACTGGTCTCATGTTGATTTAGTCCAACACACAGAATATATATAGAATTGTGTGGTCCAACACACAGAATATACATAGAATTGTGTGGTCCAACACACAGAATATACATAGAATTATGTGGTCCAACACTCAGAATATACATAGAATTGTGTGGTCCAACACTCAGAATATATATAGAATTATGTGGTCCAACACACAGAATATACATAGAATTATGTGGTCCAACACACATAGTATAAATATAATTATGTGGTCCAACACACAGAATATACATAGAATTGTGTGGTCCAACACTCAGAATATACATAGAATTGTGTGGTCCAACACTCAGAATATACATAGAATTATGTGGTCCAACACACAGAATATACATAGAATTGTGTGGTCCAACACACAGAATATACATAGAATTGTGTGGTCCAACACACAGAATATACATAGAATTGTGTGATCCAACACACAGAATATACATAGAATTGTGTGGTCCAACACACATAATATACATAGAATTGTGTGGTCCAACACACAGAATATACATAGAATTGTGTGGTCCAACACACAGAATATACATAGAATTGTGTGGTCCAACACACAGAATATACATAGAATTGTGTGGTCCAACACACAGAATATACATAGAATTGTGTGGTCCAACACACAGAATATACATAGAATTGTGTGGTCCAACACACAGAATATACATAGAATTGTGTGGTCCAACACACAGAATATACATAGAATTGTGTGGTCCAACACTCAGAATATACATAGAATTGTGTGGTCCAACACACAGAATATACATAGAATTGTGTGGTCCAACACTCAGAATATACATAGAATTGTGTGGTCCAACACACAGAATATACATAGAATTATGTGGTCCAACACACAGAATATACATAGAATTGTGTGGTCCAACACTCAGAATATACATAGAATTGTGTGGTCCAACACACAGAATATACATAGAATTATGTGGTCCAACACACATAGTATAAATATAATTATGTGGTCCAACACACAGAATATACATAGAATTGTGTGGTCCAACACACAGAATATACATAGAATTGTGTGGTCCAACACTCAGAATATACATAGAATTGTGTGGTCCAACACTCAGAATATACATAGAATTATGTGGTCCAACACACAGAATATACATAGAATTGTGTGGTCCAACACTCAGAATATACATAGAATTGTGTGGTCCAACACACAGAATATACATAGAATTATGTGGTCCAACACACATAGTATAAATATAATTATGTGGTCCAACACACAGAATATACATAGAATTGTGTGGTCCAACACACAGAATATACATAGAATTGTGTGGTCCAACACTCAGAATATACATAGAATTGTGTGGTCCAACACTCAGAATATACATAGAATTATGTGGTCCAACACACAGAATATACATAGAATTGTGTGGTCCAACACTCAGAATATACATAGAATTGTGTGGTCCAACACACAGAATATACATAGAATTATGTGGTCCAACACACAGAATATACATAGAATTATGTGGTCAAACACACATAGTATAAATATAATTATGTGGTCCAACACTCAGAATATACATAGAATTATGTGGTCCAACACACAGAATATACATAGAATTATGTGGTCCAACACACAGAATATACATAGAATTGTGTGGTCCAACACTCAGAATATACATAGAATTGTGTGGTCCAACACACAGAATATACATAGAATTATGTGGTCCAACACACAGAATATACATAGAATTATGTGGTCCAACACACAGAATATACATAGAATTATGTGGTCAAACACACATAGTATAAATATAATTATGTGGTCCAACACTCAGAATATACATAGAATTATGTGGTCCAACACACAGAATATACATAGAATTGTGTGGTCCAACACACAGAATATACATAGAATTGTGTGGTCCAACACACAGAATAAAAATAGAATTCGGTGGCCCATCCTATTATTTTGCAACTATTCACGTTTTTTTTTTATTTTTGTAAAAAAACAAAACAGAATGGCTGGATACTGGACAATGGCGATACAAAACTAAATATAGACTGATTCAGGACAGGGCAATGGTCATGGACCTACAGCTGAAATGATTTAAAGAAATTGGTTTTATCTGAGGCTGGCCCAGTTTTCAAATATTGTTACAGGTTTAATAATTGCAAGTGGCTTCCTCAACAGCGTTTTTTTTAGCCTGGGGGGATAGGGGTCCAAAGTCGTACTAGCGCTGTAGTACTTTTTTTTTTTGGCACATAAATGGGTCGACATTTTTTCAGAGTCCTCCTCGGGTTACGCCCTATTTTTTTTTTTTAGTGTACAGTTAATGCAAATTGTTAGTCCAAGTATCATCATTATAATATAGGTCAGTAGATACAGTGTCAACACTGGAATGAATAAAACCAACCAGGCAACACGAGGTGACCTCAGTATCAACCAGGCAACACGGGGGTGACCTCAGTATCAACCAGGCAACACGGGGTGACCCCAGTATCAACCAGGCAACACGGGGTGACCTCAGTATCAACCAGGCAACACGGGGTGACCTCAGTATCAACCAGGCAACACGGGGTGACCTCAGTATCAACCAGGCAACACGGGGTGACCTCAGTATCAACCAGGCAACACGGGGGTGACCTCAGTATCAACCAGGCAACACGGGGTGACCCCAGTATCAACCAGGCAACACGGGGTGACCCCAGTATCAACCAGGCAACACGGGGTGACCTCAGTATCAACCAGGCAACACGGGGGTGACCACAGTATCAACCAGGCAACACGGGGTGACCCCAGTATCAACCAGGCAACACGGGGTGACCTCAGTATCAACCAAGCAACACGGGGTGACCTCAGTATCAACCAGGCAACTCGGGGTGACCTCAGTATCAACCAGGCAACACTGGGGTGACCTCAGTATCAACCAGGCAACACGGGGGTGACCTCAGTATCAACCAGGCAACACGGGGGTGACCTCAGTATCAACCAGGCAACACGGGGGTGACCTCAGTATCAACCAGGCAACACGGGGTGACCTCAGTATCAACCAGGCAACACGGGGTGACCTCAGTATCAACCAGGCAACACGGGGGTGACCTCAGTATCAACCAGGCAACTCGGGGTGACCTCAGTATCAACCAAGCAACACGGGATGACCTCAGTATCAACCAGGCAACACGGGATGACCTCAGTATCAACTTTGAACTTGTAGACACCGCCCCCCCTCCCAAGATATCAACGCCTTGTACACATTTACTCCTTATAACACGTGTCATATTACAAAACATTGCGGCCTGGGCTTCAGTAAACTACGGCACAGAAAATAATAATTTACTGTCTCCGGCAAACTTATTATAAATACTGAATAGTTTTTTTTTTTGGTTTTAACGCAATTTTTGCAAAAAAAAAATATAAATAAATTTAAAAAACTATTTTTTTTCTTAAAACATTAATTTTTCGTCATGTCTTAGCTTTAGGGTTCTTTCTTCGTGAGTTATCTCTCCCAAATTTTTTTTTACACGCTTTTATTTTATTTTATTCTGTCTCTTTGCCCTACTCTTCCTCCTCCTCCTCCTCCTCCTCCTCAACCCTTCTCTCCCCACCCCCCCCCCCCCCACACACACAAGCGTTCACTGCACTTAATGAGAAAACTCGGAGGGGTTTCACTCCGTGCATCACATTGCATGAAGGAGAGAGAGAGATGTGCATCTGACTTGCAGCAGCAGCAGGGTGAGTGTGTCTGTGCTAAATGAGATGTGCTCTGTTATGTGTGTGCGTGCGTAAGTGCGTGCGTGTGGAGAGGGCGAGAGGAGGACCGTGTCCAAGGCAATTTTTTTTTCTTTTACTCTTCCCTCTTTCTTCCTCACCAAAAAAACAACAACCCACCGTCTTCCCCTCCCCCCCCCCTTTTTTTAATCTCCTCCTGTCCCTCCCTACGTATCAATGCAGTGGTTGTCGATAGAGTGAGGGAATGTGAGAGTGGTAAATTGAGGGAAGAGGATGAATAAAGAGTTTGAAAAGAAAGAAAAAAAGAAGGGAGTAAAGAAAGAAAGAGGGGGAGAAATGTGAGGATGTTCGTGAACTCCTCTCTAGGTCTGTCCACCCCAACCCCCGACCCTCCTACAACTTGCTTTACCTCTTTGCCCCATTCGCGAATTGATCGTATTCTCACATGGTGCATTGATCTTGAACACAAAAATAAAAAAAATCTTCTGACGTTATGAGTAAAACACGTTGCTGTATGATAGAAACTGTTTCTAAAGCACCGAGTGGGAAAATAATTTATTGTGTGTTCTTAAACTGTGTGAATTTCGATAATGTATAACACATTAAAACAGTAAAAAAAAATATTTTGAATGATTATTGTTTGGTGAATATTCCGAAATTACAAGTATCAACAAATACCAAAATGAAATTTTACTAAAAAAAATTTTAATTTATAATGTACTATAAATATGCATTCAAGCTACTTCGTTGAAAATAAAATCTTAGGGGGGTCATAATTCTTTATATGGTTTGCTGTTATTTTGTGGATGCGTTGTTCGACATTGGTGCATGGATTAGAACTGAATCTGTCTTGCCATCTGAGACGTGGTACAGACACAACAGGAAACTGGTGAGTTCAAACCCATCCTTATACAGACACACGCATATTCGAGGCCATTTATAGGTATAGTCAGCCTAAACGACTGCTTCCCCCGGGAACAAGTGCCCCCCTCCCGGGCAAAAAAAATAAGCCCCCCACCCATTCTCCCCGCTTATGAGGGACGGGTGGCCGATCATTGTAAAGCGCTCGACTGTCGACCTGAGAGTCACGGGTTCGATCCTCGGTGAAAATTTTTTCCAGGTCGCGATTTAACTTGGTCAACCTTCTTTAAGTCCACCTAGCCTTAAATGTGTGCCTGACTTACAATGGGGGGGGGGGGAAGTAAATGCGACAGGGCGTTGAGCTAAACCGCATAAACAGATGAACTCTACGCACTTTTTCTGTCCAGTGCCGAACCTAGAGATTTGGGGGCCCCGGGGGGCTGGGTCTCTTTGGGGGCCCCTGCATTTAGACATTCGACACCATGAAATGAGATAATGTACTTAATATTTAATTTTAAAAATGCGGGGGCCCCCTCAAGCCCCGGGGGGACTTTCAAATTTGGACCCCCCTCTACCCCCACCCTAGGTACGCTTCTGCTTCCCTCGATGTCTCAAAATTTAGTAGTGAAGGAGGTTTACTTTACTCACCGCCTATGCTAATTCCTTTTTTTTTTATATTTTAATGTATTTCATGTATGGAAGAGAAAAATAAAATCTATAATCACTAATCGGTCTATGTGGATTTTAAAAAGTAAAGTTCCCTCAGCCCAAATGGGCCGTAGGGGCAGATGAAGTGTAGTAGAATTCATCAGTTTCTATAACCACGGCATATGAAGGGATTGTGTGGTGAGCACAACGCCCAGCCGCCTTTACTTCCCCAACTTAAGTCAGGTACCCATTTATGGGCGTCGCTAGGAATTTTTCCGGGGGGGGGGCAAAAAATTTCCAGGGGGGGGGGGCAAATAACAACTTTATGACATTTTTTTTAAATTTAAGGGGGGGGGGAGCAAATGCCCCTCTCTTATATGACATTTTTTCAAAATGTAGGGGGGGGGGTTAATACCCCCCCTTGCCCCCCCCCACCCCATGAATACGCCCATGTACCCATTTAAAGCTGGGTGGGACGACTTTGCACTAGAAGATAACACCTGGAAAAATTCCATGGCTCTCATGGCATCTCCTAATACTTAATCTTCAATGTCTCTCAAAAAAAAGAATGTCATTTTTGTTTTACTGATTCCGGACCGACATTTTTTTATTAGCAATCAATCATCGAGTTTTGAATACGGTATTTTTTTTTTAATAGACGAAGATGTTTCAGAATGAATTGTTTTGTTTTCTATAAGTCAATATTGTCGGAAGTCTTTCTTTTTGTAATATTGTTTTGTTTTCTATAAATCAATTTTGTCGGAAGTCTTTCTTTTTGTAATATTGTTTTGTTTTCTATAAATCAATTTTGTCGGAAGTCTTTCTTTTTGTAATATTGTTTTGTTTTCTATAAATCAATTTTGTCGGAAGTCTTTCTTTTTGTAATATTGTTTTGTTTTCTATAAATCAATTTTGTCGGAAGTCTTTCTTTTTGTAATACTGTTTTTTTTCTATAAATCAATTTTGTCGGAAGTCTTTCTTTTTGTAATACTGTTTTGTTTTCTATAAATCAATTTTGTCGGAAGTCTTTCTTTTTGTAATACTGTTTTTTTTTTCTATAAATCAATTTTGTCGGAAGTCTTTCTTTTTGTAATATTGTTTTGTTTTCTATAAATCAATTTTGTCGGAAGTCTTTCTTTTTGTAATATTGTTTTGTTTTCTATAAATCAATTTTGTCGGAAGTCTTTCCATTTGTTATACGACTGCTATTTATGTCAATATGTATGTGCCATAATGCCTCAACTGTTCTGGTTGTTTTAATTATGAGTTTTCGTTTGTTATTTAATTATTTTTTTTTGTGTTCGCTTATTTGTTAGCTAAGGAACTGGCAGAAAGGGTAGGTACGCAATCACTTTTATATGCCTTAGCTAGTCTACAAGATACGGATGAATTCTACACTTCAATCCGATGGCCCTCTTGGTCTATGGCAGGGGTCGGCAACCTGTGGCCCGGAGAGCCGCACGCGGCTCTTTCGATGTCAAGTTGCGGCTCTTTCGATGTCGAATTGCAGCCTAATCCAATACCATAATATTGGAACAAAAATTTTAGTGGCTCTTTAAAAACTTAGAAAAAATGCAAATTTTTAACTTTTGGCTCTCCCGTCTCAAAAGGTTGCCGACCCCTGGTCTATGGGAACTTTATTTACCTCTATTACCAAACTACTCAAACGTGAGTCAAACTTTTTTTAAAATACCAGTAAACCACGTCTTATTATAACTATAAGAAACAAAGTGCATTCCTGAGAATAATGTTTCTTATTCTAGCATAAAATTTTTTGAGTTTTTGTCAGAGGCGTAACTAGGGTGGGGGGGGGAGGATGGTGTCACAATTCGAAAGTCCCCCGGGCCCCAACATGAAAAGGGGCCCCAAAGTTTTTTTTACATTAAATATTAAGTCAATTATCTCATGTCATGGTGTCGAATGCAAAGAGGCCAACCCCCCCGGGGCCCCCATGTCCCTAGTTTCGGCACTGGTTTTCGGTTGACGAGCCGATAACCATTTAAACTTCGGATAATGGAGCCTCATTAAGAGTAATATTATATCGTTATTCAGACTATATTGTTCATTATGTGAACACTTTTTGTTTCTGTACTTTAGCGCGTCCTTAGGATCAAACAAAGAAGTGGATAAAGTGGCGGTCGCGCGACCCTGGGGGTTGGGGGGGGGGAGGACTTGACTTGCCAGAAGGCCCCGTAAAAGACATCTTCATAACGTTTTTTTTATGTCTTTTCATTAGATACCCAATATACTCTCTTCCTAGCCCGACACTGGACCTTCTCAATAGCCCGGGGGAGGGAGAGAGATCAAGGAGGTACCAGGGTGCAGTCGTCGACAGATAAACAAACTTCCTTCCAAACATAATGAAAATAAATCCTATCTTAAAAGGTACCTTTAATTTACTTTCCAACGTACTTGTAAAATAGTCACGTGACAAAAAAGACAATCCAATCTTTTTTTTTTTTTAAATATAACTACATAACTTCAAAAATATTTGTTTGCTTTGAGGACGTACCTCAATTACATAGATAGATAGAATATACCTTTGTCAGACAGATAGATAGATAGATAGATAGATAGATAGATATATGGATGGATAAATGGATGGATGGATGGATGGATGAATGGATGGATCGATGGATGGATGGATAGATAGATAGATAGATAGATAGACAGATAGATAGATAGATAGATAGATAGATAGATAGATAGATAGATAGATAGATAGATAGATAGATAGATAGATAGATAGATAGATAGATAGATAGATAGATAGATAGATATATGGATGGATAAATGGATGGATGGATGGATCGATGGATGGATGGATAGATAGATAGATAGATAGATAGATAGATAGATAGATAGATAGATAGATAGATAGATAGATAGATAGATAGATAGATAGATAGATAGATAGATAGATAGATAGATAGATAGATAGATAGATAGATAGATAGATAGATAGATAGATAGATGGATAAATGGATGGATGGATGGATGGATCGATGGATGGATGGATCGATGGATGGATGGATGGATGGATAGATAGATAGATAGATAGATAGATAGATAGATAGATAGATAGATAGATAGATAGATAGATAGATAGATAGATAGATAGATAGATAGATAGATAGATAGATAGATAGATGGCCGTAACTCTTTATCGCAACAGTTGAAAACAAAAAAATGAAGGGAGAGAAAGAAAAAGAAAACCCACAGGAAATTAATTAAAATCATCGAAGCGTAACCGACAACCTGGAGGACACTTAAGACCCGGCGGTGGTTATTTTTGTTTTCAATTGGACACACCCACTCCATGGTGCTGGCGTAGGTGTCAGCCGTAATCTCAGAGCAAAATCTTGGTATCAAACCCTAGGTCAACAGCGTAAGACAACCAGCGACCTTTCCCAGCCTCACACCAACGACAGGCACAGCTCGCCTTCAGTTCAACGAACCCGTATTAAACAAATGTGTATGTAAAGTATGTAAAGTACGCATTGTGTATGTATAGTATGTAAAATATGCAATTTGTATGTACAATATGTAAAATATGCAATTTGTATGTACAGTATTTAAAATACGCGATGTGTATGCACAATATGTAAAGTACGCAATGTGTATGTATAGTATGTAAAATACGCAATGTGTATGTACAGTATGTAAAATATGCGATGTGTATGTACAATATGTAAAGTACGCAATGTGTATGTATAGTATGTAAAATATGCAATGTGTATGTATAGTATGTAAAATATGCGATGTGTATGTACAGTATGTAAAATATGCGATGTGTATGTACAGTATGTAAAATATGCCATGTGTATGTACAATATGTAAAATATGCGATGTGTATGTACAGTAGGGTGATAACTATTTTCAT
>JAGDYQ010000065.1:2437750-2459811 GCA_021962125.1 Bulinus truncatus | reverse complement strand
CCCCGCACTTCACATAATAACTACCTCGCCCCCCCCCGCACTTCACATAATCACTACCTCGCCCTCCCCGCACTTCACATAATAACTACCTCGCCCCCCCCCCCACTTCACATAATAACTACCTCCCCCCCCCCCCCCCCCCCCCCCCCCCCCGCACTTCACATAATAACTACCTCGCCCCACCCCGCACTTCACACATAATAACTACCTCCCCCCCCCCCCCCCCCCCGCACTTCACATAATAACTACCTTCCCCCCCCGCACTTCACATAATAACTACCCCCGCCCCCCCCCCTCCCGCACTTCATCATAATAACCTACCTCGCCCCCCCGCCACTTCCCATAAGCCATAACTACCTCGCCCCCCCCCCCCGCACTTCACATAATAACTACCTCGCCCCCCCCCGCACTTCACATAATAACTACCTCGCCCCCCCCCCCCCGCACTTCACATAATAACTACCTGCCCCCCCCCCGCACTTCACATAATAACTACCTCGCCCCCCCGCACTTCACATAATAACTACCTCGCCCCCCCCCCGCACTTCACATAATAACTACCCCCCCCCCCCCCCCCCCGCACTTCACATAATAACTACCTCGCCCCCCCCCCGCACTTCACATAATAACTACCTCGCCCCCCCCCCGCACTTCACATAATAACTACCTCGCCCCCCCCCCGCACTTCACATAATAACTACCTCCCTGCACTTCACATAATAACAACTCCCCCCCCCCCCCCGCACTTCCATAATAACTACCTCCCCCCCCCCGCACTTCATAATAACCACCTCGCCCCCCCCCGCACTTCACATAATAACTACCCCGCCCCCCCGCACTTCACATAATAACTACCTCCCCCCCCCCCGCACTTCACATAATAACTACCTCGCCCCCCCGCACTTCACATAATAACTACCTCGCCCCCCCCCGCACTTCGCTTCACATAATAACTACTTCCCCCCCCCTGCACTTCACATAATAACTACCTCGCCCCCCCGCACTTCACATAATAACTACCTCGCCCCCCCCCCCCGCACTTCACATAATAACTACCTCGCCCCCCCTGCACTTCACATAATAACTACCTCCCCCCCCCCGCACTTACATAATAACTACCTCGCACCTCCCCCCGCACTTCACATAATAACTACCTCCACCCCCCCCCGCACTTCACATAATAACTACTCCCCCCCGCACTTCACATAATAACTACCTCGCCCCCCCCCGCACTTCACATAATAACTACCTCGCCCCCCCCCCCGCACTTCACATAATAACTACCTCGCCCCCCCGCACTTCACATAATAACTACCTCGCCCCCCCGCACTTCACATAATAACTACTCTCGCCCCCCCCCCCTGCACTTCACATAATAACTACCTCGCCCCCCCCGCACTTCACATAATAACTACCTGCCCCCCCCCCCCGCACTTCACATAATAACTACCTCGCCCCCCCTTCCCCGCACTTCACATAATAACTACTCCTTCCCCCTGCACTTCACATAATAACTACCTCGCCCCCCCCCGCACTTCACATAATAACTACCTCGCCCCCCCCCCGCACTTCACATAATAACTACTCCTCCCCCCCTGCACTTCACATAATAACTACCTCGCCCCCCCCGCACTTCACATAATAACTACCTCCCCCCCCCCGCACTTCACATAATAACTACCTCGCCCCCCCCCCCGCACTTCACATAATAACTACCTCGCCCCCCCCCCCCGCACTTCACATAATAACTACCTCCCCCCCCGCACTTCACATAATAACTACCTCCCCCCCCCCCCGCACTTCACATAATAACTACCTCGCCCCCCCGCACTTCACATAATAACTACCTCGCCCCCCCCCCGCACTTCACATAATAACTACCTCCCCCCCGCACTTCACATAATAACTACCTCGCCCCCCCCCCCGCACTTCACATAATAACTACCTCGCCCCCCCCGCACTTCACATAATAACTACCTTCGCCCCCCCCCGCACTTCACATAATAACACTCGCCCCCCCTGCACTTCACATAATAACTACCTCGCCCCCCCCCGCACTTCACATAATAACTACCTCGCCCCCCCCCCTACTTCCCCCCCGCATAATAATAACTACCTCGCCCCCCCCGCACTTCACATAATAACTACCTCGCCCCCCGCACTTCACATAATAACTACCTCGCCCCCCCCCCCGCACTTCACATAATAACTACCTCGCCCCCCCCCTGCACTTCACATAATAACTACCTCGCCCCCCCCCTGCACTTCACATAATAACTACCTCGCCCCCCCCCCCCCCGCACTTCACATAATAACTACCTCGCCCCCCCACGCACTTCACATAATAACTACCTCGCCCCCCCGCACTTCACATAATAACTACTCCCCCCCCCGCACTTCACATAATAACTACCTCGCCCCCCCCGCACTTCACATAATAACTACCTCGCCCCCCCGCACTTCACATAATAACTACCTCGCCCCCCCCCCGCACTTCACATAATAACTACCTCGCCCCCCCCCCCCGCACTTCACATAATAACTACCTCGCCCCCCCCCCGCACTTCACATAATAACTACCTCGCCCCCCCCCGCACTTCACATAATAACTACCTCACCCGCCCCCCCGCACTTCACATAATAACTACCTCGCCCCCCCTGCACTTCACATAATAACTACCTCGCCCCCCCGCACTTCACATAATAACTACCTCGCCCCCCCCCGCACTTCACATAATAACTACCTCCCCCCCCCCGCACTTCACATAATAACTACCTCCCCCCCCGCACTTCACATAATAACTACCCCGCCCCCCCCGCCCCCCCGCACTTCACATAATAACTACCTCGCCCCCCCGCACTTCACATAATAACTACCTCGCCCCCCCCGCACTTCACATAATAACTACCTCGCCCCCCCCGCACTTCACATAATAACTACCTCGCCCCCCCCCCGCACTTCACATAATAACTACCTCGCCCCCCCCCGCACTTCACATAATAACTACGCTTCGCCCCCCCCCCGCACTTCACATAATAACTACCTCGCCCCCCCCGCACTTCACATAATAACTACCTCGCCCCCCCCTGCACTTCACATAATAACTACCTCGCCCCCCCCCGCACTTCACATAATAACTACCTCGCCCCCCCCCGCACTTCACATAATAACTACTTCCCCCCCCCGCACTTCACATAATAACTACCTCGCCCCCCCCCCGCACTTCACATAATAACTACCTCGCCCCCCCCGCACTTCACATAATAACTACCTCCGCCCCCCCCCGCACTTCACATAATAACTACCTCGCCCCCCCCCCGCACTTCACATAATAACTACCTCGCCCCCCCGCACTTCACATAATAACTACCTCGCCCCCCCCGCACTTCACATAATAACTACCTCGCCCCCCGCACTTCACATAATAACTACCCGCCCCCCCCGCACTTCACATAATAACTACTCCCCCCCCGCACTTCACATAATAACTACCTCGCCCCCCCCCGCACTTCACATAATAACTACCTCGCCCCCCCCGCACTTCACATAATAACTACCTCGCCCCCCGCACTTCACATAATAACTACCTCGCCCCCCCCCGCACTTCACATAATAACTACCTCGCCCCCCCCGCACTTCACATAATAACTACCTCGCCCCCCGCACTTCACATAATAACTACCTCGCCCCCCCCCCGCACTTCACATAATAACTACCTCGCCCCCCCTGCACTTCACATAATAACTACCTCGCCCCCCCGCACTTCACATAATAACTACTCGCCCCCCCCGCACTTCACATAATAACTACCTCGCCCCCCCCCCCGCACTTCACATAATAACTACCTCCCCCCCCCCCCGCACTTCACATAATAACTACCTCCCCCCCCCGCACTTCACATAATAACTACCTCGCCCCCCCGCACTTCACATAATAACTACCTCGCCCCCCCCCCGCACTTCACATAATAACTACCTCGCCCCCCCCGCACTTCACATAATAACTACCTCGCCCCCCCCCCGCACTTCACATAATAACTACTCCCCCCCCCCACACTTCACATAATAACTACCTCGCCCCCCCGCACTTCACATAATAACTACCTCGCCCCCCCGCACTTCACATAATAACTACCTCCCCCCCCCCCTGCACTTCACATAATAACTACCTCGCCCCCCCGCACTTCACATAATAACTACCTCGCCCCCCCCGCACTTCACATAATAACTACCTCGCCCCCCCCCGCACTTCACATAATAACTACCTCGCCCCCCCGCACTTCACATAATAACTACCTCGCCCCCCCGCACTTCACATAATAACTACCTCGCCCCCCCCCGCACTTCACATAATAACTACCTCGCCCCCCCCGCACTTCACATAATAACTACCTCGCCCCCCCCGCACTTCACATAATAACTACCTCGCCCCCCCCCACTTCACATAATAACTACCTCCCCCCCCGCACTTCACATAATAACTACCTCGCCCCCCCCCGCACTTCACATAATAACTACCTCGCCCCCCCGCACTTCACATAATAACTACCTCGCCCCCCCCGCACTTCACATAATAACTACTCCCCCCCCCCGCACTTCACATAATAACTACCTCGCCCCCCGCACTTCACATAATAACTACCTCGCCCCCCCCCCGCACTTCACATAATAACTACTCCCCCCCCCCCGCACTTCACATAATAACTACCTCGCCCCCCCCCGCACTTCACATAATAACTACCTCCCCCCCCCTGCACTTCACATAATAACTACCTCGCCCCCCCGCACTTCACATAATAACTACCTCGCCCCCCCCGCACTTCACATAATAACTACTCCTCCCCCTGCACTTCACATAATAACTACCTCGCCCCCCCCCGCACTTCACATAATAACTACCTCGCCCCCCCCCCCCCCGCACTTCACATAATAACTACTCCTCCCCCCTGCACTTCACATAATAACTACCTCGCTCCCCCCCGCACTTCACATAATAACTACCTCGCCCCCCCCCGCACTTCACATAATAACTACCTCGCCCCCCCCCCTGCACTTCACATAATAACTACCTCGCCCCCCCCGCACTTCACATAATAACTACCTCGCTCCCCCCCCGCACTTCACATAATAACTACCTCGCCCCCCCGCACTTCACATAATAACTACCTCGCCCCCCGCACTTCACATAATAACTACCTCGCCCCCCCGCACTTCACATAATAACTACCTCGCCCACCCCCCGCACTTCACATAATAACTACCTCGCCCCACCCCGCACTTCACATAATAACTACCTCCCCCCCCCGCACTTCACATAATAACTACCTCGCCCCCCCCCCGCACTTCACATAATAACTACCTCGCCCCCCCGCACTTCACATAATAACTACCTCGCCCCCCCGCACTTCACATAATAACTACCTCGCCCCCCCCCGCACTTCACATAATAACTACTCCTCCCCCTGCACTTCACATAATAACTACCTCGCCCCCCCCCGCACTTCACATAATAACTACCTCGCCCCCCCCCCCCCGCACTTCACATAATAACTACTCCTTCCCCCTGCACTTCACATAATAACTACCTCGCCCCCCCCCCCGCACTTCACATAATAACTACCTCCTTCCCCCTGCACTTCACATAATAACTACCTCGCCCCCCCCGCACTTCACATAATAACTACCTCGCCCCCCCCCGCACTTCACATAATAACTACTCCCCCCCCCCGCACTTCACATAATAACTACCTCGCCCCCCCCCCGCACTTCACATAATAACTACCTCGCCCCCCCGTCCCCGCACTTCACATAATAACTACTCCCCCCCCGCACTTCACATAATAACTACCTCGCCCCCCCCCGCACTTCACATAATAACTACTCCCCCCCCGCACTTCACATAATAACTACCTCGCCCCACCCCCGCACTTCACATAATAACTACCTCGCCCCCCCCCCGCACTTCACATAATAACTACCTCGCCCCCCCCTGCACTTCACATAATAACTACCTCGCCCCCCCCCCGCACTTCACATAATAACTACCTCGCCCCCCCCCGCACTTCACATAATAACTACTCCTCCCCCCCCGCACTTCACATAATAACTACCTCGCCCCCCCCCCGCACTTCACATAATAACTACCTCGCCCCCCCCCGCACTTCACATAATAACTACCTCCCCCCCCCGCACTTCACATAATAACTACCTCGCCCCCCCCCGCACTTCACATAATAACTACCTCGCCCCCCCCCTGCACTTCACATAATAACTACTCCCCCCCCCGCACTTCACATAATAACTACTCCCCCCCCCGCACTTCACATAATAACTACTCCCCCCCCCCGCACTTCACATAATAACAACCTCGCCCCACCCCGCACTTCACATAATAACTACTCCACCCCCGCACTTCACATAATAACTACTCCCCCCCGCACTTCACATAATAACTACTCCCCCCCCCCGCACTTTACATAATAACTACCTCGCCCCCCCCCTGCCCGCACTTCACATAATAACTACCTCGCCCCCCCCCCCGCACTTCACATAATAACTACCTCGCCCCCCCCCCCCGCACTTCACACAATAACTACCTCGCCCCCCCCCCCCTGCCCGCACTTCACATAATAACTACTCCCTTCCCCCGCACTTCACATAATAACTACCTCCCTTCCCCCGCACTTCACATAATAACTACCCGCCCCCCCACCCCGCACTTCACATAATAACTACCTCGCCCCCCCCGCACTTCACATAATAACTACCTCGCCCCCCCCCGCACTTCACATAATAACTACCTGCCCCCGCCCCCCCCGCACCCTCACTGATAATAACTACCCCCCCCCCCCCCGCACTTCACATAATAACTACTTCCCCCCCCCCCCGCACTTCACATAATAACTACCTCGCCCCCCCCCCCCGCACTTCACATAAAATAAGCTACCCCGCCCCCCCCCCGCACTCATAGCTAGTATCAACCACACCCCGCCCCCCCCCCCCCCGCACTTCACATAATTAACTACTCCTCGCCCTCCCCCCCCCCCCGCACTTCACAGTAATAACTACCTCGCCCCCCCTGCACCCTTACCATTAGTACAACTATACCCTTCTGCCCTCCCCCCGCACTTCACATAATAATCCATCTCGCCCCCCCCCCGTGCACTTCACATAATAACGCTCACTCCCCCCCACACTTCACAGGCATAATAACCATACCTCGCCCCCCCCCCGCACTTCACATAATAACTACTCCCCCCCCCACACTTCACATAATAACTACCTCGCCCCCCCCCCCCGCACTCCCCTCACATAGCCATAACTACCTTCCTGCCCCCCCCCCGCACCTTCACATAATAACTACTCCCTCCCCCCCCGCACTTCACAGCAATATCGCATCGACCACCGCACTTCACATAATAACTTCCGCCCAGCACTTTTTTTTTTAACAACCTGGTGTTCCTTCAAGTTGTGTTTGTTCATATTTTTTGTATTTTTTGAAATTTAATGCTAATTTTTTTGTTTACTCTCATCTTTATACCCCCCTCCCCCACACAGTCTGAAGATCTGCTGGCGTTTTTCTTCGACCACTTGATGCCCGGTAGTCAGCTGACCATCAGGGAGAAAAAGACCCAGGCTCCAGCAGCTGCAGCAGCGACATCATCCAGCGGGGACGGCACCAGCAGCAGCAGCATCACCACCAGCTGCCACGACATCGGAGAGGAGTGCAAAAAAGTCACACGGGCTGTCTCTGAGGAAGGTCGACACTAGTCAAGCTGAAAGAAAACAATTGAAGGACTATTTTTAAAAAAAATTAAATGTCCGAACAGAGAAGACGTTAGCGCACGGTGAGGCCCTAGGATATCGTATATCTGGCCGTAGGGGGAACTGGTCATCTTTCTCGACCCCCCCCCACCATTTGTTGCTGACGAATCGGGATACACTTTGACACACCATTACTTGCTGACGAATTGACCTTTGACCTTTTTTTTTTGTACCGATGGCAAGGATTTCGTTCTACATTTAGTATCGTTGTTATTCATTTACTTTTTATTTGAAATTTTTTTTTAATTGAGATTACATTTGCAAACAGTTTTCTACCATAACATTTTCGTGTCAGAGGATTTTGGTTTGGCATATATATATATATATATATATATTCACGACAGTTTTATTGCTGGTTTAATTTTCAATTGTCAAAGATTATCTTACCCCGTGGCCTCCGGGTGACAGGTGTAGGGTTGGTTGTGTGTGTGTGTGTTTGTCAAAACTTATCAACTTTGGCGGGGGGGTGGGGTCATCATTTTCAATTCGACGGTGTTCGTGTGTGTGTGGGTGGGGGGGGGGGGTTCCTCGCGTCTCGTCATGTACCCCCCCTCCCGCTCTTGTCAGTGCCATTGGTCAGTTCTGACTCGCGCTGACGCCATTGAACTTAGGTTCAAACCTATTATGTTTTGTTCCCCTCACCCCCACCCCACAACCCCTTGTCCCTCCACTCCAGTGAGATGTCGTGATGTAGATCAGTATTATTTACCGACGTACCCCAGTAGTGCCTTTCCGTCCAAATCACCGAATTTATATGTTAAACTTTCACATATCTTAACATGTTTTTTTTTTTACAAAAGTCCAGCATGTATCATATATATAAACTTTGTGTGTGCGTGTGTGAGTGTTTGTATCAAATGTTTGCTCCAGATAGGCGAGTCCAGTAGTGTCCAGTAGCGTCCAGTAGTGTCCACTGATGACAATTTAGCACGGAGCCATATCAATTGCGATAAGCAGTACAAACAACAACAACAACAACAACAACAGTGATTCAGGTCATGACCTCGTGTCCTTCATCAATTTTTTTTATTGTTTTTGTTTCGCTGTGTTAGAACTGAAAGCACACTTCCCCCCCCCCCCCAAAAAAATTTCAACCAATCAAAAGGCGCAATACTTATCAGTTTTTGAATGTAGGCACTTAGTGGACAGATTGTGACACACGTGTACTCAGATTCGTTGTAAAGCGTTTTACGTGTAAATCGTGTCAGTTGTAAAGCGTTTTATGTGTAAATCGTGTTTGCTATTTACCCGTACCACTAAACCGTGCAAGGATTAAAGAAAAAAAAAAGAGGAGACAGAACGAAGAAAGAACAAAATGCTGTCAGCCAACCCGGCCATATTGTCAAACATGTCTTGTCATTTACTTTGACATATTTCTCATAACGGGTCCATCAAAGTCACACACTTCTACTTATTTATTAACTGACAAAGTGTGTGTGTGTGTATGTCTGTGTGTTTTACTTAGAAAAATAAATTCCACTTTGTGATTACTGATGTCTGCAACACGCGAGTAAAAAAAAAAAGAGCAACTTTGAACGGCATTTTTTTTTAATCTGGCCACATCAATCTATTTATATCTGTGGGTATTTCTTGTCAAGCGCAGATGCAGATTAAAGTGGGTTTAAGCATCGGGCCTAGTTGAAAATAATGAGCCCCATACTCCACCCCCACCCCCCACAGACATCAAACTGACACCATTAAGGGCGTACATAATTTTGGGGGTTTTCTGCGCCCCAACCTTTGTTGAATCCGTCTCTGTCGATGGTTGGGTGGTCAAGCGCTCGACTGTCGACTTGAAGGTCCTGGGTTCAAATCTCCGATGCGGACCAATGGATATTTGAGTTTTTTTTTTTTTATGAAAGTCCCCCGCTATCCCCCGAGGTGCCTCAGTGGCCTTTGCACACAACCGACTACGGGTGCGCATGAGACCGGTCCCATTAGCGGTTTATTTCAGTGGTTTCCCCTAAACTTTGTCTCACCGCGGACCTGGCGACGTGTAATAATTTCACAGCGGTCCCCCCGGGGGGGGGGGGGAAGAGGAAGCGACGTTGATTATTTATATATTTTAGATTGTTTTGATTTACAATGCCGCTCCATGCCGCTCAGCTCCCGGTCAACCTCTCGTCCACGGGAAATCGCACAATTCCCGAGAGAAATACACCACAGTAAATAAAAAAAAGGAAAATGTTTCTTGGGCAACCCAGTACCATTTGATCCATGGCCCCCCCCGGGGGCCGGTGGGTCGGGGGGACCGCTGGTTTATAGGACTTGAGAGGTTCTCATCAGAGGTGTGCGGATCTTGAAATTTAGCGTCCGCGTCCGTCCGCGGATTTCTATCAATAATCCGCGTCCGCAGAATCTTACAACATTGGTCCGCAGTCAGTCCGCGCGTCCGCATTGCTGAAATTTAGCTGTTTAAATGACTTGAAATTTTTTATGGTAACGCTAAAGAAGATCCGCGTCAGTCCGCGAGTCCGCAACTTAACCATACGAAGCGTCCGCTGTCAGTCCGCGGATTCGGAAAAGTCTGCGGATCTGCGTCCGCAAGCGGACGCGTCCGCTGTCCGCTCATCTCTGGTTCTCATCTATCCCTTACTAGGACTTTACGGCTCAGTGGTGTCATGAGTCGGTGGTGGTGGTACTGGTAGTGGTACTGGTGGTGTGTGTATGGGAGGGGTGGTGTGTGTGTGTGTGTGGGGGGGTGATACTAAGTCTGATGCTCTTCTTAGTTCCTGCAAATTTGGCTCAGCGAATAATTGCCTTCCCTTGCCTTCTTGTATTTCGTATTCACATGGCGGTTAATGTGTTTGAGAGGAATTTGGTGGAGGGTGTGGGGAAGGAAGGGGGGGGGGGAGAGTGAAAATGATTCAAAAGTCATGACATCAGTACACCCTTAATGCGGGTGGAGATATCATCCTCCCTGCTGGACTGGTTGTGGTTCGGTGTTTGGGGGGGGGGGGGGAAAGGAGGAGGAATCTACATTAAACAGCACATGGTGTTGTTTTACCTTGAAACATGAGAGATTGCCAAAGTTCACGCGTTTTGGGTAGAGAGTAGTGGCCTAAAAACAGAAGGAAAACTCGTTGAATGACGTCATCGATCCGATCGCAGCGTATATATATTTTTTTTTTTTTTAGAGATTAAATGTTTCCGTTAACGCATACATATGTTAAGACGGCTTATGCGTACGCCAAGACCATCTTCTCCTTTATAGATATACAGACAAACTGATTGATAGACAGACATTGTACTAGAAAGACGGAAGACAGACAGTTTACTAGACATGTGGATAGATATATATATTTAAACAAACATACAAATAGTATGACCGTTAATACATATATACACTATGCCCCACTATCAGTCAGTACGGACATGGCATGGCTACGTCTGCGCGGCATTGTGACTGCCGTACAATTCACTCAACAGTACGACCCACTCACTCAACAGTACAACTCACTCAATCAACACTACAACTCACTCACTCAACAGTACAACTCACCACTCAACAGTACAACTCAATTAACACTACAACTCACTCACTCGACAGTACAACTCACTCGACAGTACAACTCACTCAATCAACAGTATAACTCACTCAACACTACAACTCATTCACTCAACAGTACAACTCACTCAATCAACACTACAACTCACTCACTCGACAGTATAACTCACTCAATCAACACTACAACTCACTCACTCGACAGTACAACTCACTCACTCGACAGTATAACTCACTCACTCGACAGTACAACTCACTCACTCGACAGCACAACTCACTCACTCGACAGTACAGCCCACCCACTCAACACTACAACTCACTCACTCAACAGTACAACTCACTCACTCGACAGTATAACTCACTCACTCGACAGCACAACTCACTCGACAGCACAACTCACTCACTCGACAGCACAACTCACTCACTCGACAGCACAACTCACTCACTCGACAGCACAACTCACTCACTCGACAGCGCAACTCACAGACACACTACGGGCGGATGATTCAGAACTGCGCTGCTGCTGCAGTTGTTGTTTTATTATTATTATTATTTCCTGTGTCAGTTGTATAATCCATCAAACTTTTAGACTCTCCACCCTCACCCCCCCCCCTCAGGGCTATCGAGTCCAATGGCGCTTAGGTCCACACTGACCCGGGTCACCTTGACTTTAATGTCTGGTGCTAGCAGGCGTGTCATACTGACCAGCGGTCTCTCTCTGATTGTGTGTGTGTGGGGGGGGGGAGGAGTGGAAAATAAAAACGAAGAAATATTTCTAATGAAGAAAGGAAAACCAATTGAACTCACCACGGCAATAGGAAAGAAAAATTGGAAAAGTGTGTGTGTGTGTGTGTGTGTGTGTGTGTGTAAGGGGTTGGGGGGGCGGGGTGGAGAGTGAGAGAAAGAGAGACATTTCTGGTGATGTGTTGATTTGTATTCATTACACACACACACATACAGAGTTGTGTCTCCTGGACTGTGCCAGAATGACATCAACACAAAGTTATACGTTTTTGTGTGTGTGTGTGTGTGTGCGCGCGCGCGTGCGTGCGTGCGTGCGTGCGTGCGTGTGTGTGTGTGAGTTTATTACCTGTGATAAACAGACTGGCTGGAGTGGTTGGTGACTGTAGTCCTTCATTAGTCCACAGAACTCACGATGTACACTCAACAGCTCTCCACTACAGGTGAACTAGGGAGGTTGGTGGAAGGGAGGATGGGGGGAGGGTAGGTGAAGGCGCTGCTACTTGTCATCTTAATCTTGTTTTCCCCACTGTTAATGGGCGTGATTATTTTCAGGTTTGAGGGGTGGGGAGGTGGGGGTAGTGAGGGGGATTTCTGCCCTGTGTGTCGATGTATATTTGAATAAAGGTTTGGGGGGGGAGGGAATGGGTAAGGGGGCCGGGAAGTACCAAACACATTCAAAATAATCCCTGTTCATGCTGCACCCACTTACCCCCCCCCCCCCCCCCCCCCCATTGAATCACACCACTGCAGATGTCACTGAAACAAAATATTTTTTTTTGTAAAGTTTGATGGGGATGAGTTTGTTGGTGCGCACACGGACAATCTTTGTGTGTTGCTGCTCTTTACCCGTTCGACCCTCCCCCCCCCCACCACTTGCAAACAACTCTGTGTGCGATATTGCAACACTTTGAGTTACAGTTCGTGGCAGCCACCAAACTCACACACATCAACAAACACAGAATACACGAACGTGTATTATTCATACATCTGCTGGCCTATTTATTATTTTTTTGTTTGTTTGTTTGTCATCAAACCCTCAGTGAGGGGGGAAAAAAAAAGTTCCACATGAGGACATGTAACATGCACTACATGAGCATGTACACAAGTGCGTGTGCGTGTATGTGTGTAACACGCGCGCTTACATAAATGTGTGTATGTGTGTGTGTGTGTGGTTCCCCCCCCCCGTATGAACATGGCCGCTGTGTTTGATAACCATCTTGAACTGGACCGGGTCCCCAGCCACCCCCCCCCCAAACCCACTCCTTTCTCTTTTCACTCTTCAGAAATCGAGAAATTAATTATTAATCTTATCAATTACGTTTCTTCCCCTCCCCGCCCCCTCTCCTTCTCTTTACCCCCCCCCTGCCCCTCATGTAGTAGTAGTTGTATTAGTAGCAGCAGCAGCTACCAACATTTTATTTATTTACTTAAATTATTATTTTTTTTCCTTTAAATATACAACCTTTTTACAGATGAATGGTGCTGCGCTTCATTTCCCTTCCCCCCCTGCCCTGGAAACTCCACCCCACCCCCCCCATAACTTCACCTTCATACCCCCCCCACCCCCACCCCCGCCCCTGCCGTTTGATCCCCCAGGGTCACACTCGGAAATATTGATTATTAGCTTTTTTTTTTTTAATCCATATATTTTTAGATTACCCGGCAACTATTAGTTGTTGTAGTTGTCGTTGTTGTTGGTGGTTGTGGTGGCGGCCAGCAGCCACCAAGAAATGTCAGACCGGAAATTGAATAACAATTTTAACTTTAGACGCGTTTGTTTTGTTCCACTCGTTCGAGACGTACTTATCGTGACGAGTTTATATAGGCCAGTGCTGAGCAGGGCCTATATAAGTAGCATTTTTTTTTTATCTTTATGTTTTCATTGTTTTTGTTTTTGTGTTGTTGTTTTTTTTTTATTGTTGATCACAACAGAATCTGCATAAAGAGTCAGGAACAGTCTACGGGGGGGGGGGTCCCTGGGAGAGTACCACCATATGTAGAGTAGTGGGGGGGAGAGATTTAGTTTAGCCTCCCCCCTCCCAGCCCTTACCTCGATGCGCGGGGGTTCAGGGCGATAGCTATTGTCGCCAACCTAAGGCCTCCACACCCAATCCCCACCCCAACCACCACACCCTCGTACACACGCAGAGAACAAGCTGTGACTGTGAATGCTCCCCTTAAGTGCTGAAGTTCGCTCTTCAAGTCACCGTGAATATATGCCGTCGTAAAGCTGATGCTCTTGTTAAGCAAATAGGCTATCGTCAGTGCCGAACCTAGGGATTACGGGGCTCGGGGAAGGGGGGCTTGGCCTCTTTTGGGGCCCCTGCATTTTGACATTCAACACCGTGATATGAGACAATGTATTAATATTTAATGTAAAAAAATTAATTTGGGGCCCTCCTCGTAAGCTGAAGCCTCGTGGAGGGGGGGCTTTCGAATTAGGACCCCTCCTCCTCACCCTAAGTACGCCTCTGGCTATCGTCGTTGTTGTTTTTTGTTTCATTTTAAAGTCATCCCCTTTATCCCCCTATGTGGCTGTGGGTTGAATGCCCCTGATCTCTGCGACAGGTCATGTCAAGATGACACTGATGCGCGTATCATGTTTCACACGTTGACACGTTTGTCATTGTTGTTTCACACTTGCATATCAGTTTGATAAAATGATATCGAGTCATTACCATTTTTGTTTCAAAATGAGCCTATGTATGAAAATGCAATCGATGAATTAATCATTTGGACTTTTTGTGTGTGTGTGTGTTTTCATAAGGTACAAACCTCGTATGTATATGTACGTTGGAATTTTGTACGTGCGAGTGTGTGTGTGTGTGTGTGTGTGTGTTGTAAGATTTCAGTCGCCTTTTCTTTATTTCGCGCCGTTTATTTCTTTAGAAAATATCGACTTTTTATTTTATTATTTAATTATTTGATTAACTGTAAATAAGCTTTTATTTGATTTTATTTTATTGCGTGGGGTGTACAGATAGCTAGGGTTTTTAAAAAATAAATTCCAGGGCTTAATAAACTTTTTTTAGGGATTCTAGTGTAAATGAATAAAATTGACGGCATTAATATATCAGAAACTGCAAAAATAAATAAATGAAAAATAATGACCTCATTTACCTGTGTTGTTAACAAAAATGAATCTGCACCATGATATTTTGATCTTTATTTTTGTTTAACATTTACTGTTGCACATTCTGTCCGTCATGTTTATCCCATCTCTCGCCTTCGTTTTACCATCGTGGCGTGTGACCTTATGTTGTCCTGAGTCTGTTCACTGTACGTGTACTTTACATGTTTACACCCAATCCATCCGTGTAATGACCCCCCCAACCATTCCATCCGTTACTCAAGTTCAATCTATCCGTATGTATCCCCCAAAACCATTCCGTCCGTTACTCAAGTTCAGTCTATCCGTATGTATCCCCCAACCATTCCATCCGTTACTCAAGGATTCCAATCATATCCGTATGTATCCCCCCAAACCATTCCGTCCGTTACTCAAGTTCAGTCTATCCGTATGTATCCCCCCAACCCATTCCATCCGTTACTCAAGTTCAACCCTCTATCCGTATGTATCCCCCAAACCATTCCGTCCGTTACTCAAGTTCAGTCTATCCGTATGTATCCCCCCAACCATTCCATCCGTTACTCAAGTTCAATCTATCCGTATGTATCCCCCCAAACCATTCCGTCCGTTACTCAAGTTCAGTCTATCCGTATGTATCCCCCCAACCATTCCATCCGTTACTCAAGTTCAATCTATCCGTATGTATCCCCCCAAACCATTCCGTCCGTTACTCAAGTTCAGTCTATCCGTATGTCCCCCCCCCTCAACCATTCCGTCCGCTACTCAAGCTCGTTCCGCCATCATAATCTCAACAAGCGGGATACTCATCACCATTATGTATATATATCAGCCATCGTCACCACAACATCTGTAGCACGACTTCTTCCCACTGACTGGCTACCATCAACGTATCCCCTCCCCCCCCCCATGAGGCAACCCACTCCGTTCACTCATCGTCACTTTCAACCATCAGTCCATTTTCGTCCACCATCGTCGCGTCATCAATGTACCCGTAGTTCTGTTTTTGCATTTCTATCACCCCCCCCACACACACACACACAATCAGTTTTGAATCACCAATCCATCCTTCAACCATCATGTAGCACTCCCTCCATCCACTCTTCATCGCTCCACCAGGTAACCATCAGTCAGTCAATACGCTCCACCTCCGCCCTGACATCCATTTTGAAAGTGGTCAGTCCTGCCGTGCGCTACCCACTATAAAGCCGTCCTCACAATGTTTGCAACTCACCACCAGCCAATCCAAGCGACGATCCGGCACACTTATCTCGACAACCGCCCCTCTCCCCCCGCCATCTCCTCTGTCAACCGTTCATGTCTACACATCTTTACCGGAAGTTTATTTTTTTAAAGTACATTTCCGTTATTTTTTTTTTAAATCGTTCTCACTTCCGGTCCATCAGCCAGTACGGACACACATCCCCTCCCTCAGTTTTCAATAGTTTGCTCAGTTTATAATAACCATTTTTTTTAGTCTGTATTTATTTGAAATCTAAATAGATTGTGAGGCATATGTAAGTAAATGACGTCATAGATTATCATTGGAATTTTTAAGCAGAAATATAATCGATAATTGTTCTTTTTTTTTATTAATAATTATTTAGTTGTTGCTGTTGTTGTTATTTTTTTAAAGTTATTTCGGGGCGTCAGTATTTAAATATCTGAAGACTGTTTCTCTGAACTATGAACCCGATGCACATAAGCTGACTGGACATTATAATTAAAGGTGTGTGCTACTGTATGTGACGTAACTTTTGTGATATTATGTGTGATTACTATGGGGGGAGTGTACTATTTGTGATATTATGTGTGATTACTATGTGGGGGTGTACTATTTGTGATATTATGTGTGATTACTATGGGGGGGTGTACTATTTGTGGCGTCACTTGTTATATTATCTATATTAGAGCTATTGTTTATATCATGAGTGAAAACATATGCAATTGGTGTTTTTGTCTATTTTGTCATGTATAAAGTAATACGGTATCATTGTTATCATCATAATATTATGTGATACTATTTTGTTGTTAAAATTATTACATTCGATGACATATGTAAGGTCATTTGTGATATTATTTTTTTTTAAAATATTTATAATATCATATATATATATATTTACTTTACATGTAATCTGATCTTTGCGACGTCTTGTGATATATTTTTATTTTGTTACGCTAATGGTCACACTCTTGTGATGTTACAGTTTTATTATACCCAGCTTCCCATTGACATGCACCGCGCTGACCCACAGCAGGGACAATGAGGAACCTGTTTCGCGCCATGCTGGTGTGTAGGATTATCTCAAGCGCCTTGGATTATCTAGAGAGATTTATATATATATATATATATATATATATATATATATATTTATATATATATATAAAAGCGATTTCGGCTCTGCGTCAAATCGAAAGTAAAGAATGAATACAACTGTATTCCAGTTTAAAATACAATCATGAAAAATTCGGATCTGCCCGATCAAGCCTAAGGGGATATAACTCTATGCAAGGTTTTTTGCAGGAATTACAACTTTAGCCCATATAATAATGTTACTTGCATGCCTTTTTTTTTTCTTATTCTAAGAATTTGCTCATGGCCCCACTGCGTCAATGGAATCTATTGGGGGAGGGGGAAGAGAGAAACGTTGGCCTTGAGCCAAATCAGTGATTGATTAATGGATTGGGGGGGGCACTCTCTCAGTCCCCCCCTTTCCATGGTTCATAACCATTATATTCATTTCATTATTGCACAATTGTTTTATCTATGTATCCATGTTCAGTTAGACCAGATGATGTATTGTTTGACAATTATTTTTTTTTAAACTATTGAAATACAACTGAAGAATAATACAACGAGCTATTTTTTTTTGTTTCTTTATAAATAGTTATATATATATATATATACATATATTGATGTTGTACGAGTGTGTGTGGTTATGTATCTTTATTGTTTGAGTGAATATGGGCGGTTTAAACAGGTTTGTGTACCCCCCACCCACATGCCCTCCGCCCGGGCCAACCAGTGTATAGGTACCTTACCACAACTACTGAATAGAAAGGTAAATGAATTGTTAATAAGTATAGAGTCCTTACTCTCGTGGGCCACTGATGTATGTTTCTGTTGGGCCCCTGATATATATTTATGTGGCGCTCCCTGATTTGTACGCTAATGGAGGCCCCATATATATATATATATGGGGCTCCCTGATTTATACGTCCGTGGGGCCCCTGACATATATCTCGGTTGAACACCCCCCCCCCCCCGAATATATTCCCAATGGATTATAGCCAATTCCCTTCCCTAGTTTGTGCCTATGGTGCGACATCGGATCAATGGTTGTAAACAAAGCCTTCTATTATGGATCACAAAACTCTTCGGCTTGTGACCGACCTCCCCACCCCCCCACCCCACCGCCGGCCTTACCGGCAAAGGAAGAAAGACACCCCTGTCGAGATTTTTATTTTGCAAGCCGCAAACAAGGGCAGTCTAATCACTCGTCACGGGGCCCAGAGCTAACAAATGTCAACACACGGGGCCCAGAGCTAACAAATGTCAACACACGGGGAGGGGAGAGGACGGTGTTAGCTGGTCGGAGATTTCAAAAGATATTTTTTTTTCTTTAGGGGCACGATGTTAAAAAGCCCCCCCCCCCAACCTTAACAGTTTGTTTTTTCTTCCCCAGAGTACCCAAACTACACTTTCTTATGCCCCCTCCCCCTCAAAGATACCCACACTGCCAATGACCCCCTTCCCCCGCCGGCAAATGTACCTTTACCCGGAGCCCCCCTCCCCCAAGCTAAATTTTCTTATGCTCCCCACCCTAAAAGCCACCGATACACAGGACCCACAAATATACCATTGCCAATGCCAAGTCCCTCAAATGTACCTTAGCCCAGGGATACGTAAAATACGTTACTCTAGCTCTCCCCGCCCTCCACTGCAGGAGCTGCTTTGCTTCTAAAGTCAACAACAACAACACAAAATAATAATAATTTAAAAGCTAATATTTGATATCATCGTTTAAACAGTGGCGTAACTACGAGAGGGGGGGGAGGGGTCCAAATTAGAAAGTTCCCCCCGGGCCCCAGCTTGAGAGGGGGGCTCCCAAATTGTTTTTTTACATTAAATATTAAGTACATTATCCTATGACATGATGCCGATGGTCTAAATACCGGGTCCCCTTAAGAGGCCAAGCCCCCACCCCCGGGGCCCCGAAATCCCTACATTTACGCCACTGCATCGTTAAAAGTAAAAACACAATAACGGTGAGGGAAAAAAAAAACAACAATAAAACCTGGATAGCGGTGTGTGTGTGTGTGTATGTGAGTGTGTGTGTGTGTTTGTGAGTGTGTGTGTGAGTGTTTTGATAAAAGAAACACACGAGCCTCAACGCAACACTGAACGGCCGGCGCATTGCTCCGCGGAGCCCAATTTAAGTTTCTCGCCCAAACCAAACCGTGTGGGGAAAAAATAAAATAAAATTTGAACCATTTCTTGCACTCGGTTCACTGTAGGTCATTGACCTGTAATGTAAACTTTTGTTGTGAAGTAGATAGCGATGAGGGAAATTAAAAGAGGGGGGGGCGTATTAGGGGTTGCTAAGCGGTAAACCTGGGCTGCCACTGGAATTTTTTTTTTTAAACCCAAGATTAGACTTTAAAAAAAAACCAAGACTTAAGCTGCAAAAAAAAAAAAACTAGATAATAAAATACAGTAAAATCCCTAAAACCTTAACCTTAAAAAAACCCAAAACAATATGATATCAGAATAAAATTGTTCATGGAATTTAGCACCACAAAGAAACGGTGTTTTGAAATTCAAAACGCGAAATGTATCATTTTTTTTTTTTTTGAGTATTTTTCTAAGCGATTGTGCGACCTTTGAACCCACTATAAGTTACACACTAATTAATTAGCTTTTCCTCCGATGTTAATTTTAAACCTTCCTAAAAGGATAAAATCAGGTATATTTTTGCATATGCCAATACATGTATTTACTGTGAAATAGAGAGTATTTACCAGATATATTCTGAGTACTGACCGTACAAGTACCCAAGGCATGTGTACAAGTATGAGTACAAGAGCCCTAAGTGTGAGGACACATATGAGTACAAATACCCAGGGTGTGGGTAAAAGTACCCAAGGTGTTAGTGCAACTATGAGTACAAGAGCCCAAGGTGTGAGCACAAGTATGAGTACAAGAGCTCAAGGTGTGAGCACAAGTATGAGTACAAGAGCTCAAGGTGTGAGCACAAGTATGAGTACAAGTACCCAAGGTGTGAGCACAAGTATGAGTACAAGTACCCAAGATGTGAGCACAAGTATGAGTACAAGTACCCAAGATGTGAGCACAAGTATGAGTACACATACCCAATGTGTTAGCACAAGTATGAGTGCAAGAACCCAAGGTGTGAGCACAAGTATGAGTACAAATACCCAAGGTGTTAGCACAAGTATGAGTACAATTACCCAAGGTGTGAGCACACGTATGAGTACAAGAACCCAAGGTGTTAGCACAAGTATGAGTACAAATACCCAATGTGTGAGCACAAGTATGAGTACAAGAACCCAAGGTGTGAGCACAAGTATGAGTACAAGTACCCAAGGTGTGAGCACAAGTACACTCGTTTTTAAAAAAATTGCATGCAAGACCATAAGTACAAAATACCCAAGGTAAAAGTATTCACTAATCGAATACAGGTACTTGGTACCTATTACCCCATCTCTGCTTCCCCCCCCCCCACCACCACCACCACCACCACTTCCTTATACTGGCTATTGGTGAGGTTTTAACTGTTGATCTACACTATTCTACACTATCCGGCTTTTGGTATTGTTAAACGTATTTCTCCGATCAATGGTCCGTAAAACGCCGAATGGACAAAGTGGTTCAAGAACTACCCATTATGTGATTAATAGGACGAAATGTTCTATACATATTATATAGGCCAGAAGAGTTTCAAACATTTTAACCTAACTTAACATGTGGGTTAGTCTAGTCTGGCTTAACACTCTTCAATTATAAACGCAATTAAAAGACACCCCCCGCGCCCGCCCACCCTTACTACCCCCCCCCCTCCACATTCCACCTTCCTACTATTTTTTTTTTCAAACCATAGCGATCAGTGATTATCTTGAAATAAATGATATGTAATGTACATGTAATCTGAAAACTGTGCAGGCGCCTTTTATAACACTTTGCAGACAGACAGACAGGCAGACAGGCGATAAACAGATTGATAGATAAATAGACAGACAGACAGACAGGTAGGTAGATAGATAGATAGATAGATAGATAGATAGATAGATAGATAGATAGATAGATAGATAGATAGATAGATAGATAGATCGATAGATAGATAGATAGATAGATAGATAGATAGATAGATAGATAGATAGATAGATAGATAGATAGATAGATAGATAGATAGATAGATAGATAGATAGATAGATAGATAGATAGATAGATAGATAGATAGACAGACCATATTTTCTCAGTATATCCAAGACTACACTGACCCATGTCAACAGCTGATCAGAGTTACGGGACTTCCTCTGGGGCAGCCATGACTGAGTGCGCACGCACTTAAGGCCAATTTTTCTTTTATTTTTTCATCTTTACGCTCCGCCGATAACGATTAGTCCCACCAATGACCAATTTCACGTGCATTAATCAATCCACAGTTTTAATAACACAAAAATCAATCCTTCAGGTGATTTTTTTTTTCTAAATCACGCCAGAGAGGCTGGGCATTCTATGAAGTTCTTGGTTCAATAGACCGTGTAGGCCAACCAGGCAGAACTTGTTTGGAACATAGACTGGACTTCTGGCATAGGTGTGTGTGTGTGTGTGAGGGAGAGAGGAGAGACATCTTGACAATGGGTATATGTCAATAT
>JAGDYQ010000065.1:2391135-2437250 GCA_021962125.1 Bulinus truncatus | reverse complement strand
CATACAACTACATGTATCGTATCCCTTCCTGTTTCTTTTGGGGTGGGAGGAATGGTCTCACCCCCCCTCCCTCTATTTCTGTCTCTTTTTCTTATTCACTCACTCGATCTGATGCACCTTCCCCCATTTCAATGTCCCTTGCTGTCCATCCACACGGCGATGCAGCGCCCCTCCCCCTTTTTCCTCTATCCCTCCTCACATATCCCCTCCCCCCTCCTGATCGACTCTTATCAATTCACTCCCATCAGATATCAAACTTTTCTCACTCCGGATTAAACCTCCTATTTACTCACAACCTTCACACACACACACACACATTTCCCGTACTCCCCTACACAAAGTTCACCCTCCAGCCCGATGCGTAGCCCTAATGTAAAAGTAAACAACGAAACCATACTGCGGCCTATCGGTCTACTTCGGGTAAAAATTGGTTTGACCGCGGCATCAGCGTTTCATAAAACAACAACAACAACAACATAACAAACGGATAACGGCTTAATTGTTATGTCGTCGTTGTACTTATAAACAGTCATGGCATTGGGGGGTAAGAGTTAGGCAAATTAAAAAAAAAAAACAGCAGTTTTGATTGTGTAAGAATCTGACCAATATTAACACTGTCAGTTGCTATGGTGACAGCCGCCATGTTGATATAAACAAACACCTCGTAACTCTTCATTTCACAACTGTACAGTCTAAATGTGTTGCTTGTGTTTAAGCCTATTTCTATGTCCCTTCATATTCCGTCCCTCCCGCTCAGACTACTAGCATCATTCTGTAAACTAAAGATATATGGTGCAACGGCCATGGAGGCGCCGCGGGAGATGCAGCTGGGACTTGAACCAAGACCTAAAACATCCATTGGTCCTAAACCGGAGATCGGAACCTAGGGGGGGGGGCGCTTACCATCTGCACTATCTTTAACATTTCTTGACTTCTGTCCACGTCTTGTTCTGTTGGAAGACTGTGTACAGCTGCCTTCAATCTTGGACTGGCTCTTCGTACTGCAACATGTCAATGGTTTTGAAAAAAAAAATCTAGTATAGTACATGTATATGTTTTTATATAAACATTTAAAACAAAATTTGCTAGGAGATAGCAATAAATGGTTAGCCGATACACATTCTGGGAGTTCGGTCCTCTTAGTTTTTCTTTTCCACATTTCCTTCCTCCCCGCTGCCCCCCTCCCCCTTCCCGCACCCTTCGCCCTCCATGCAACCCGTTTATTTGACAGTGTGTTTTCATATTTTGAGAGTAGGATGGGGTGAGGGTGGTAGAGGGGAAATCTTCCATTAAAAGATGAAGTTGTGTTGTGTTTGCTAATACGCCCCGGCATTATCTCCCCCCCCCCTCCATGCATTGTTGTTCATTGTGATAAATAGATTATTTCAAGAGCCTCCCCCGACCTCACTCACTCCATTCCTTCTGAAAGGAGAGAGAGAGAGAGGGAGGGAGAGGGAGATGGAGAGAGAGAGCGGGGGAGGAGGGAGTAGGCTTGGCCATTGTACTCACAGATTTCTCGTTCGTGACGCCAACTCTCTCTCCCCCCATTCTCTTCCCAGGGCCACCAATGTTTGGGGGGGGGGGAGAGAGAGATTTACACATAACAAAACACGCGGATTGGACAGAGTATGATTGGTTTAACACGGAGCATGCGCGCGCACGCACACACATTGTAGGGATTAATTCGGTTTCATAATCCTGGTCAGCGTGATGGGGGTTGAGATGACCGTATGGCTTAGTACAGATTGGTGGGGGGGGGGGAGGGAGAGGGGAGAGGAGGGGGCCTGGAACGGATACTGTCCAGCTCACACACTCTCACAAATAGATCTGTTGGTTAGATAGATTGATTGATAATATAGTTTTATTGTCTGATTATATGGTTTTATTGATTAATCGATTAGGAAGATTAGATACATAAACTGATTGATAGATTATTTAGATAGATATATTAATTGATAGATAGATTGATTAGGATGATCGATTGAGACATATATTGATTGACATATTCGGTAGATTGATTGATCGATTGATTAGACTGACGGTATAACACAACGAAAGAGTATTATTGACCTGCTATAGTTTATTGATGTATGAGGTTTATATCATCCAGTCACAGATACTTAATGTATGAATTTCGACCTGTGTCCGCCAGTTATGGTTTTAGTTAACGTGATACTAATAGTTTAGTGAAATAATTTATCATCACTTGATTCACTATTTCTATAATATTACGATATGCCCCCCCTCCCCGGGGTCCGGCCCGTGCTTAACTTTTATGCTAACGGCAAAACTCACAGTAAAAGAAATATATTTTTAGATTCCTGCCTTTGATGTTTATGTGCTGCTTCTATCCTCGTTGGCAGCTCTGCGCGCTGCGATAAATGGAACGCTGCACGGAAACACGTGACGTCATATCCGTCGTTAACGATGTGCAAAAGGGGGGGGGGGACCTTTTAAAAAGAAATAAAAAGGAACCAATAGTTTGTGAGATTGCTGTCATGCCTTGGTTACTCGGATTATAGGTCGAAGTGACATTCTATTTTACCCCTACATGTAAAATCTAAATGTAGTTCGACACGATGTGTGATCTGTAGGTTATAAAATGTCAAAATTTTATCAGTAAAAAAATAAAAACATGTTTATGTCCGAAACAAAAAAAAACAAAACAAAACAACAAAAACAACTCTTCTCTTTATTTTAATTTTTTTTTTCAACCTGCCAGAAGGCATTTGATGACGACAGCCTTCATTTTGAAAACATCGCATTGCGGAATCAGGACGAGGTTTTCATTATGTGTCGAAAATTGATTGGCTGTAGAGATGTTGTTGTTGTGGGGGGTTTATGTGTGTGTGTGTGTGTGTGTGTGTTAGCGCGGCTGCGCGCATTTGTGTATTTAGCCCCCTTAAACTTCACACTTACTTACGGTCTTGAAAAACATCAAATTTGAACTTCAGTAAAACATTTGCTTGGACTGTGATGACTTTGTGTAGGCGGCTGTGTGACGGCTCAATGGACCAAGTGCTTATTTTTAAAACTATATGACGGCTTTTTTGGAACGCTTAGCTTGCTCTTAATAATTATGTGATTGCCCAGTAGGACTTTTTTCTCTCGTTGCGACTATGTGTTGACTTTTGTGCGACTATGTGTTGACTTTGTGCGACTATGTGTTGACTTTGTGCGACCATGTGTTGACGTTTGTGCGACCATGTGTTGACTTTTGTGCGACCATGTGTTGACTTTTGTGCGACCATGTGTTGACTTTGTGCGACCATGTGTTGACGTTTGTGCGACCATGTGTTGACTTTGTGCGACCATGTGTTGACTTTTGTGCGACCATGTGTTGACTTTGTGTGACCATGTGTTGACTTTGTGCGACCATGTGTTGACTTTGTGCGACCATGTGTTGGCTTTTGTGACGAATGATGGCTCTGTATGACTGCGTGTTGGCTCTTTGTGACTAAAATGATGGCTCCTTATGAATGCTTGTGACTAAAAGATGGTTCTGCACGACTATGTGTTGGCCTCTTTTTGACTACAAAGGTGTTATTCAATGAAGGCATCTGTGTGACAGGTGACAGGTGTTGAACCTGCTGCTGCTGAAACCGTAAACCCCTTCCGTTTCATCCAATCCATGTTGTTTTGATCCACTGACCATCCCCTCACGTTGACCTGTTCTACTGACCCCACAGGTCAAGTTCTTCAACTAATTCACGGGTGTACGCTTCTTACACAAACGGTGTACAATGGAGGGGGGATAGAGGGTTTAAGTTCATATGTCACAATCGATTGGAAAACTTCGTCACACTGAGAGGGGGGATGGTGGGGTGGGGGTGGGGGGGGAGAGGACGAAGGCAGAAGTCGATCCCTGTCGTCATATTGTCATCAGGTAATAAGATTGCCCGGGCCATACTCTTGGGGATAAAAGACTAATCGATACCGAGAAAACGAATACATTTATCACCGTCATCGGATCAGCAGTTCTCTCCCCCCATCCGCATTGAAAGGGAGAGAAAGCGGGGGGGGAGAATAGGGATAATCGACTGCGGTATTCGCCTATTGCATGCGTGTAATCGACTATATTAAAGAGAATGGAAAGAAGAATAAAAAAAAAAAGTATCGGACGGACAGAAAATGGGGGGGGGGGGGCAATGTGCGCAGAAATGAAGCTGTCGGTGATGACGTAGTGGGCAGTGGTCGTCTACGTCACAACCACCTGGACGGGGAATCGTTTTTTTTTTATTTTACGGACAGTAATCTGGACATATGATAGTGCTGTGACCAGTGAGTAGGGAAAGGATGGGGGGGGGGTTGGAATTGTGTTTCTGTCGCTCGCCAGATGCCCGGGGCTGTTTTTCATCTGGGACTGGAGGAGGGGGGTTCGGGCGAGGGGGGGTGTCCCTGTGAGAGATGATCGAAGACATGATGAGCAAGGTAAAGGGGGGGGGGATTATTTATCACGCCGCTCGGTAGGCGATTAGTTTTTGAATAACTTTAGGAGATGTGGTGATGTAGTCTGAGCAGCACGCTTTCGTTATGAGCCCGACCTTCGAGGACTCGCCCCACCCCTACCCCCCACCTTGACCAGTTAGCGTTCGTGGCGGCCCACGAAGGACTCTGCAAATGCCGCCCCATTCAGGTGTTGCCAAAAATGTGCACAAGTAGTTTTTAGGGAAAGTTATCTCCCTTTGCGAAGCCGCCCGCCCATTCCATCTCGTCCCGCACTTCACATAATAACTACCTCGCCCCCCGCACTTCACATAATAACTACCTCGCCCCCCCGAACACGCACTTCACATAATAACTACCTCGCCCCCCCCCGCACTTCACATAATAACTACCTCGCCCCCCCCCCCCCCTCCCCCGAACTTCACATAATAACTACCTCGCCCCTCCCCGCACTTCACATAATAACTACCTCGCCCCCCCCTGCCCCGCACTTCACATAATAACTACCTCGCCCCCCCCCCCCCTCCGCACTTCACATAATAACTACCTCGCCCCTCCCCCGCACTTCACATAATAACTACCTCCCCCCCCGCACCTCACATAATAACTACCTCCACCTCTGCCCCCCGTACCCTCACATAATAACTACCTCGCCCCCCCCCGCACTTCACACTAATAACTTACCTCGCCCCCCCCCTGCACTTCACATAATAACTACCTCGCCCCCCCCCCCCCCCCCCCCCCCCACCACCCCCCCCCCCCCCCGCACCTCGCCCCACCTCGCACTTCAGCACAACCACTACCTGCCCCCCCCCCCCCCGCACTTCACCCCGCAGAACTACCTCGCCCCCCCCCCGCACTTCACATAATAACTACCTCGCCCCCCCCCCCCCCGCACTTCGCATAATAACTACCTCGCCCCCCCCCGCACTTCACATAATAACTACCTCGCCCCTCCCCCGCACTTCACATAACTACCCCTCGCCCCCCCCCGCCCACTTCACATAATAACTACCTCGCCCCCCCCCCGCACCCCTCCCCCCGCATAATAACTACCTCGCCCCCCGCACTTCACATAATAACTACCTCGCCCCCGCACTTCACATAATAACTACCTCGCCCTGTCCTTCAAGTTGTGTTTGTTCATATTTTGTATTTTTTGAAATTTAATGCTAATTTTTTTTTGTTTACTCTCATCTTTATACCCCCCTCCCCCCACCACACACAGTCTGAAGATCTGCTGGCGTTTTTCTTCGACCACTTGATGCCCGTGGAAGTCAGCTGACCATCAGGGAGAAAAAGACCCGCGCTCCAGCAGCTGCAGCAGCGACATCATCCAGCGGGGACGGCACCACCACCAGCAGCGCATCACCACCGCCAGCTGCCACGACATCGAAGAGGAGTGCCAAAAGTCACAGGGCTGACTCTGAGGAAGGGGGTCGACACTAGTCAAGCTGAAAGAGAACAATTGAAGGACTATTTAAAAAAAAAAATTAAATGTCCGAACGAGAGGACGTTAGCTCACAGTGAGGCCCTAGGATATCGTATATCCGGCCAGTAGGGGGAACTGGTCATCTTTCTCGGGACCCCCCCACCATTTGTTGGGTAGGGACTGAATCGAGGATACACTTTGACACACCGTTACTTCGTAACGAATTAACCTTTGACCTTTTTTTTTTGTACCGATGACAAGGATTTCGTTCTACATTTAGTATCGTTGTTATTCATTTCCCTTTTTATTTGGAAATTTTTCTTTTTTAATTGGGATTACATTTGCACACAAAGTTTTCTACCATAACATTTTTCGTGATCAGAGGATTTTGGTTTGGCATATATATATATATATATATATATATATATATATATATATATATATATACATATATATATATATATATATATATATATATATATTCACGAGGTTTTATTGCTGGTTTTAATTTACAATTGTCAAAGATTATCTTACCCCGTGGCCTCCGGGTGACACCTGCGACAGGTGTAGGGTTGGTTGTGTGTGTGTGTGTTTGAAAAAACTTATCAACTTTGGGGGGGTGGGGTCATCATTTTCGGAATTCGTTAGGTGTTCCTGTGTGTGAGGGTGGAGAGAGGGTCCGAGGTATTCATTGCCCCTCCATCTTGTCAAGCTGTAGGGCCATTGGTCAGTGCCATTGGTCGTTCTGACTCGCGGCTGACGCCATTGAACTTAGGTTCAAACGTAATATGTTTTGTTTCCCTCACCCCTCCCTCCCCCAACCCCTTTTCCCTCCACTCCAGTGAGATGTCGTGATGTAGATCAGTATTATTTACCGACGTGCCCCAGTAGTGCCTTTCCGTCCGAATCACCGAATTTATATGATGTTAAACTTTCACATATCTTAACATGTTTTTTTTTTCACAAAAGTCCAGCATGTATCATATATATAAACTACGTGTGTGCGTGTGAGTGTTTGTATCAAATGTTTGCTCCAGATAAGCGGGTCCAGTAGTGTCCGGTAATGTCCACTGATGACAATTTAGCACGGAGCCATATCAATTGCGATAAGCAGTACAAACAACAACAACAAACAACTGTGATTCAGGTCATGACCTCATGTCCTTCATGATTTTTTTTATTGTTTTTGTTTCGCTGTGATAGAGCTAAAAGCAAACCCCCCCCCCCCCTCCCAAAAAAAAAATTTCAACCAATCAAAAGGCGCAATACTTATCAGTTTTTTAATGCAGGCACTTAGTGGACAGATTGTGGACACACGTGTAAATCGTGTCAGTTGTAAAGCGTTCCTTATGTGTAAATCGTGTGTGCTATTTACCCGTAACACTAAACCGTACAAGGATTAAAAGAAAAAAAAGAGGAGACAGAACGAAGAAAGAACAAAATGCGTCATCCAACCCGGCCATATTGTCAAACATGTCTTGTCATTTACTTTGACATATTTCTCATAACGGGTCCATCAAAGTCACACACTTCTACTTACTTAATAACTGACAAAGTGTGTGTGTGTGTATGTCTGTGTGTTTTACTTAGAAAAATAAATTCCACTTTTTGATTACTGATGTCTGCAACACGCGAGTAAAAAAAAAAGCAACTTTGAACGGCATTTTTTTATCATCTGGCCACATCAATCTATTTATATCTCTAAGTATTTCTTGTCAGCGCAGATGCAGATTAAAGTGGGTTTAAGCATCGGGCCTAGTTGAAATGTGAGCCCCATACTCCACCCCCACCCCCACAGACATCAAACTGACACCATTAGAGGACGTACATAATTTTGGGGGGGGGGTTTTCGACGCCCCACACCTTTGTTGATCCGTCTCCTGTCGATGGTTGGGTTGTCAAGCGCTCGACTGTCGACTTGAAGGTCCTGGGGTTCAAATCTCCGATGCGGACCAATGGATATTTGAGTTGTTTTTTGCTGCCGAAAGTCCCCCCGCTATCCCCCGAGGTGCCTCAGTGGCCTTTTCACACAACCGGATACAGGTGCGCATGAGACCGGTCCCATTAGCGGTTTATTTCAGTAGTTTCCCCCTAAACTTTGTCTCACCGCGGACCTGGCGACGTGTAATAATTTCACGCGGCCCCCCCGGGGGTGGGGAGTGGGGGTAAAGAGTGCAGCGACGTTGATTATTTATATATTTTTTAGATTGTTTTTGATTTACAATGCCAATGCCAGTGGCGTCACGAAGTCATGTCACCCCTCCTATGACACCCTGATCTCCATATTTTTTTCCAGAGAACGTATATATGTGGCGTAAGAGTTTTGCAAAAGTGACTTTATTATCTTTTTTTCCGTTTCGGGGTCAGGATTTTAGCGATAATTGATTATCTATAGGTCATGCATTTAATACTAATAATTTCATTAAAATACTCAATAAATAAAAATACGCAGTGTCTGTTAATAAATCGATAAGTATTTTTATATTTGGTATTAATTTCTTTTTCTTGTGCTTCCTTATAAAGTCATTTTTTGCTGTTAATAATCGGATATATCTTTTTTACTTATTTTCTTTTCAAAAATTAAATACTAGTTTTGAATGATTTAAAATCACAAAATAAGAATATATAGGCCAAAAACTATTTTGCATTTTAAGTGTCACCGTGTGAGGGCGTTTCATCCGGCGCGGTCCGCACCTCCTCGGTGCGACCACCTGGCCAATGCCGCTCTATGCCGCTCGGGGCTCCCGGTCAACCTCTCGCCGTCCACGGGAAGTCCCCGCACAATTCCTTGGAGAGAATGCTTACCACAGTAAATAAAAACAAGGAAAATGTTCCTTGGGCAACTTCCAGTACCATTTGGATCCATGGCCCCCCCAAGGGCGGTGGGTCGGGGAACTCATGGTTTATAGGACTTGAGTATGGTCTCATCAAGGTGTGGGATCTTGAGATTCCAACGTCCGCGTCCGTCCGCGGATTTCTATCAATAATCCGCGTCCGAGGAAATCTTACAACATTAATTGAGTAGTGCGGCGTCCGATTGTGAGGTAGCTGTTTAAATGACTTGAAATTTTTTATGGTAACCTAAAAAAAATCCGCGTGAGTCCGCGAGTCCGCAACTTAACCAAACAAAGCGTCCGCTGTCAGTCCGCGGATTCGGAAAAGTCTGCGGATCTGCGTCCGAAGCGGACGCGTCCGCTGTCCGCTCATCTCTGGTTCTCGTATCCCTTACTAGGACTCTTACGGCTCAGTGGTGTAAGGAGGTCGGTAGTGGTGGTACGGTGGTGGTACTAGTGGTGTGTGTATGGAGGGGGTGGTGGGGGGGGGGGAGACTAAGTCTGATGCTCTTCTTAGTTCCTGCAAATTTGGCTCAGCGAATAATTGCCTTCCCTTGCCTTCTTCAGTATTTTCGTATTCACATGGCGGTTAATGGGTGTTTGAGAGGAATTTACTGGAGGGTGTGGGAAAGGGAGGGGAGGGAGAGTGAAAAATGATTCAAAAGTCATGACATCAGTACACCCTTAATGCGGGTGGAGATATCATCCTCCCTCCCGCTGGACTGGTTTTCGTTCCGAGTGTTTGGGGGGGGGGGAAGAAAAGGAGGGAGGAATCTGCATTACCAAACAGCACATGGTGTTGTTTTACCTTGAAACATGAGAGATTGCCCAGAGTTCAAGTGTTTGGGTAGAGAGTAGTGGCCTAAAAACAGAAGGAAAACTCAGGTTGAACTGACGTTCATCGATCCGTCGCAGCGCATATTTTTATGTTTTTTTTTTTAGAGGCTAAATGTTTCCGTTAACATATACGTGTGTTAAGACGGCTTGTGCATACGCCTAGTGACCATCTTCTCCTTTATAGATATACGGACAAACTGATTAATAGACAGACATTGTGCTAGAAAGACGGGAAGACAAGAGAGTTTACTAGACATGTAGATAGATATATATATTTAAACAAACATACAAGTGAAAGTATGACCAGTCAATACATATACACTATACCCCACTATCAGTCGGTACGGACATGTAAGGACTACGTCTGCGAAACGCTGCATTGTGACCGCCGTACAATTCACTCAACAGTACGACCCAATTACTCAACAGTACAACTCACTCAATCACACACTACAACTTCACTCACTCAAATAAACTCACCACTCAACAGTACAACCCACTAATCAACACTACAACTCACTCCACTCGACAGTACAACTCACTCGACAATTTTAAACTCACTCAAATCAACAAGTGCAAACTCCTCAACACTACAACTCATTCACTCAACAGTACAACTCACTCAATCAACACTACCAACTCACTCACTCGGACAGTATAACTCACTCAATCAAACTAAACTACTATGACAGTACAACTCACTCACTCGACAGTATAACTCACTCACTCGACGAGTACAACTCACTCACTCGACAGCACAACTCACTCACTCGACAGTACAGCCCACACCTCAACACTACAACTCACTCACTCCAACAGTACAACTCACTCACTCGACAGTATAACTCACTCACTCGACAGCACAACTCACTCGACAGCACAACTCACTCACTCGACAGCACAACTCACTCACTCGACAGCACAACTCACTCACTCGACAGCACAACTCACTCACTCGACAGCGCAACTCACAGACACACTACGGGCGGATGATTCAGAACTGCGCTGCTGCTGCAGTTGTTGTTTTATTATTATTATTATTTCCTGTGTCAGTTGTATAATCCATCAGAAACTTTTTCAGACTCTCCACCCTCACCCCTCCAGGGCTATCGAGGTCCAATGGCGCTTAGGTCCACACTGACCGGATTCACCTTGACTTTAGTGTCTGGTGCTAGCAGGCGTGTCATACTGACCAGCGGTCTCTCTAGATTGTGTGTGTGGGGGGGGAGAGTGGAAAATAAAACCCAGAAATATTTCTAATGAAGAAGGAAAAACCAATTGAACTCACCACGGCAATAGGAAGAGAAAAATTGGAAAAGTGTGTGTGTGTGTGTGTGTGTGTGTGTGTGTGTAAGGGGTTGGGGGGCGGGGTGGAGGTGAGAGAAAAGAGACATTTCTGGTGATGTGGTGATTTGTATTCATTACACACACACACTTTTTTTTCCCTACAGAGTTGTGTCTCCTGGACTGTGCCAGAATGACATCAACACAAAGTTATACGTTTTTGTGTGTGTGTGTGTGTGTGCGCGCGCGCGTGCGTGCGTGCGTGCGTGCGTGCGTGTGTGTGTGTGAGTTTATTACCTGTGATAAACAGACTGGCTGGAGTGGTTGGTGACTGTAGTCCTTCATTAGTCCACAGAACTCACGATGTACACTCAACAACTCTCCACTACAACTGGGCTAGAGGAGGTTGGTGGAAGGGAGGATGGGGGGGGGGGAGGGTAGAGAAAGGCGCTGCTACTTGTATCTTAATCTTGTTTTCCCCACTGTTAATGGGCGTGTTATTTTTTCAGGTTTGGGGGGTGGGGAGGTGGGGGTGTAGGGGGGGGGGGATTTCGCCCTGTGTGTCGATGTATATTTGAATAAATATTTGGGGGGAGGGAGAAATGAAGGGGGCCGGGGGGTACCTACAATTCAAAATAATCCCTGTTCATGCTGCACCCACTTACCCCCCCCCATTGAATCACACCACTGCAGATGTCACTGAAACAAAATATTTTTTTTTGTAAAGTTTGATGGGGATGAGTTTGTTGGTGCGCACACGGACAATCTTTGTGTGTTGCTGCTCTTTACCCGTTCGACCCTCCCCCCCCCCCCACCACTTGCAAACAACTCTGTGTGCGATATTGCAACACTTTGAGTTACAGTTCGTGGCAGCCACCAAACTCACACACATCAACAAACACAGAATACACGAACGTGTATTATTCATACATCTGCTGGCCTATTTATTATTTTTTTGTTTGTTTGTTTGTCATCAAACCCTCAGTGAGGGGGGAAAAAAAAAGTTCCACATGAGGACATGTAACATGCACTACATGAGCATGTACACAAGTGCGTGTGCGTGTATGTGTGTAACACGCGCGCTTACATAAATGTGTGTATGTGTGTGTGTGTGTCGTTTCCCCCCCCCGTATGAACATGGCCGCTGTGTTTGATAACCATCTTGAACTGGACCGGGTCCCCAACCCACCCCCCCCAAACCCACTCCCTCTTTTCACTCTTCAGAAATCGAGAAAATTAATTATTAATCTTATCAATTACGTTTCTTCCCCTCCCCCCGCCCCCTCTCCTTCTCTTTACCCCCCTGCCCCCCTCATGTAGTAGTAGTTGTATTAGTGTAGCAGCAGCTACCAACATTTTATTTATTTACTTAAATTATTATTTTTTCCTTTAAATATACAACCTTTTTACAGATGAATGGTGCTGCACTTCATTTCCCTTCCCCCCTGCCCTGGAAACTCCACCCCACCCCCCCATAACTTCACCTTCATACCCCCCCCACCCCCACCCCCCGCCCCTGCCGTTTGATCCCCCAGGGTCACACTCGGAAATATTGATTATTAGCTTTTTTTTTTTTAATCCATATATTTTTAGATTGCCCGGCAACTATTAGTTGTTGTAGTTGCGTGGTGGTTGGTGGTGGGTGGCGGCCAGCAGCCACCAAGAAATGTCAGACCGGAAATTGAATAACAATTTTAACTTTAGACGCGTTTGTTTTGTTCCACTCGTTCGAGACGTACTTAACGTGACGAGTTTGGCATAGGCCAGTGCTGAGCAGGGCCTATATAAGTAGCATTTTTTTTTTTATCTTTATGTTTTCATTGTTTTAGTTTTTGTGTTGTTTTTTTTTTTATTGTTGATCACTACAGAATCGCATAAAGAGTCAGGAACAGTCTACGGGGGGGGGGTCCCTGGGAGAGTACCACTATGTAGAGTAGTGGGGGGGGGGGGTCTAGTTTAGCTACCATCTAGGTGTAAAGAAAAATCTTCCGTCGCCTCCACCCCTCCCCAGCCCTTACCTCGATGCGCGGGGGGGTTCAGGGCGATAGCTATTGTCGCCAACCTAAGGCCTCCACACCCAATCCCCACCCCAACCACCACACCCTCGTACACACGCAGAGAACAAGCTGTGACTGTGAATGCTCCCCTTAAGTGCTGAAGTTCGCTCTTCAAGTCACCGTGAATATATGCCGTCGTAAAGCTGATGCTCTTGTTAAGCAAATAGGCTATCGTCAGTGCCGAACCTAGGGATTACGGGGCTCGGGGAAGGGGGGCTTGGCCTCTTTTGGGGCCCCTGCATTTTGACATTCAACACCGTGATATGAGACAATGTATTAATATTTAATGTAAAAAAATTAATTTGGGGCCCTCCTCAAGCTGGGGCCCCGTGGAGGGGGGGGGGCTTTCGAATTAGGACCCCCCTCCCCTCACCCTAAGTACGCCTCTGGCTATCGTCGTTGTTGTTTTTTGTTTCATTTTAAAGTCATCCCCTTTATCCCCCATGTGGCTGTGGGTTGAATGCCCTGGTCTCTGCGACAGGTCATGTCAAGATGACACTGATGCGCGTATCATGTTTCACACGTTGACACGTTTGTCATTGTTGTTTCACACTTGCATATCAGTTTGATAAAATGATATCGAGTCATTACCATTTTTGTTTCAAAATGAGCCTATGTATGAAAATGCAATCGATGAATTAATCATTTGGACTTTTTGTGTGTGTGTGTGTTTTCATAAGGTACAAACCTCGTATGTATAAGTACTAGGGCTGTACCGGAATCCGATTCCGGTTCCTGTTAAGCCGGATTCCGGCAGTTTAAACAGATCCGGCTCCGATTCCGGTTCCGGTTAAAATGTGCCGGATTTGTTTGATTTCTTTGTTGTTTGAAATTTGTAAGAAATTTTTTTAGCGCAACATAATTTTGAAATATTTAGCGCTATACAATTAAATAAAAACAACAACTTCCTTTGATTTAAAACTTTAATAACGTCGATCGCTTTTAGTTCTATATGTAAGTACAAATATATTAAATAGGAAGATTTCAATCGTATTTCTAGTCTAGTACAGGGATCGGCAACCTGTACGCTCGCCGAGCCACATGCGGCTCTTTCTGATGTCAAGTTGTGGCTCTTTTCGATGTCAAATTGTGGCCTGATCAAATACCGTAATATTGAAACAAACAAATTTAGTGGCTCTTTAAAAATTGAGAAAATTGTAAATTATAACTTTAGGCTCTTCCATCTCAAAAAGGTTGCCGACCCCTGGTCTAGTAATACGACACCTATCTTCCGCTACTTTTGATTCCGTGTTTTCAAACTATCGCATTTAGCTATCAAAGTTTAACTTTTTTACAAGAGCAGACAAACGATCTATTTTTGGGTGTTTACAGTTTTAAAAAGTTCAATAATTTATTTTTCTGCACATTTTTTTAACTTAGTGGATTTTACACTATTTGGATAAATTCCTCGCAAATTTATATAATAACTTGAGGATACATTTTTAATTGAACATTAAAGTGATATTTATTTAGATTTGAAAATGCATTTTAATTTGCGTTTTTGGCGGGAAATAGTCCGATAATGGTTAAATGAAAGAATGAATGAAAATAACACGGTTCGGTGACTTCACTATAATATGGAAAACTAAAGGAAAATAAGCCTCATGGCTCATATATATATATATATATATATATATATATATATATATATATATATATATGTTTATTAATATAATGAATCTCCAATATATATATATATTTTGGAATTCATTTATTAATAAACATGTTTATTATACTTTCTAAGATATATCCATTTCTTTGATTGATTGTAATAGAAATCAGGTTAAATTAGGTACAGCTTTATTAAAATAAATTTTTAAAACGAAGAACCTGTTATTCTGACAGAGTTATTATCTTTCTTAACTCAAGATTGGGGAAGGGGTTTTAGTCACAGTCATCAAGATCTAAATGGTTAATACTGTTTTTTAAGTTATCTAGAACTTAAAAACTAAATTTTTATTCTATTTTTCATTCTTATATCTTTTTTTATGTTAGGCGAGAAATTACTACTTCGCTCCGAAAAATTACTACTTAATTCGGTAAAAATCCGGTTCCTGTTCCGATTCCGGCAAGGATTCAAATATTAACCAATTCGGGTTCCATCCTGCAGGATCTAAAATTTTGAATCCGGTACAGCCCTAAGTTGGAATTTTGTACGTGCGAGTGTGTGTGTGTGTGTGTGTGTGTGTTGTAAGATTTCAGTCGCCTTTCTTTATTTCGCGCCGTTTATTTCTTTAGAAAATATCGACTTTTTATTTTATTATTTAATTATTTGATTAACTGTAAATAAGCTTTTATTTGATTTTATTTTATTGCGTGGGGTGTACAGATAGCTAGGGTTTTTAAAAAATAAATTCCAGGGCTTAATAAACTTTTTTTAGGGATTCTAGTGTAAATGAATAAAATTGACGGCATTAATATATCAGAAACTGCAAAAATAAATAAATGAAAAATAATGACCTCATTTACCTGTGTTGTTAACAAAAATGAATCTGCACCATGATATTTTGATCTTTATTTTTGTTTAACATTTACTGTTGCACATTCTGTCCGTCATGTTTATCCCATCTCTCGCCTTCGTTTTACCATCGTGGCGTGTGACCTTATGTTGTCCTGAGTCTGTTCACTGTACGTGTACTTTACATGTTTACACCCAATCCATCCGTATGACCCCCCCCCCAACCATTCCATCCGTTACTCAAGTTCAATCTATCCGTATGTATCCCCCCAAACCATTCCGTCCGTTACTCAAGTTCAGTCTATCCGTATGTATCCCCCCAACCATTCCATCCGTTACTCAAGTTCAATCTATCCGTATATCCCCCAAACCATCCCGTCCGTTACTCAAGTTCAGTCTATCCGTATGTATCCCCCAACCATTTCCATCCGTTACTCAAGTTCAATCTATCCGTATGTATCCCCCCAAACCATTCCGTCCGTTACTCAAGTTCAGTCTATCCGTATGTATCCCCCCAACCATTCCATCCGTTACTCAAGTTCAATCTATCCGTATGTATCCCCCAAGCCATTCCGTCCGTTACTCCAAGTTCAGTCTATCCATTATGTATCCCCAACCATTCCATCCGTTACTCAGTTCAATCTATCGTATGTATCCCCCAAACCATTCCGTCCGTTACTCAAGTTCAGTCTATCCGTATGTCCCCCTCAACCATTCCGTCCGCTTCTCAAGCTCGTTCCGCCATCATAATCTCAACAAGCGGGATACTCATCCCTCCATTATGTATATATATCAGCCATCGTCACCACAACATCTGTAGCACGACTTCTTCCCACTGACTGGCTACCATCAACGTATCCCCTCCCCCCATGAAAAACCCTTCTCCGTTCACTCATCGTCACTTTCAACCATCAGTCCATTTTCGTCCACCATCGTCGCGTCATCAATGTACCCGTAGTTCTGTTTTTGCATTTCTATCACCCCCCCCACACACACACACAATCAGTTTTTGAATCCACCAATCCATCCTTCAACCATCATGTAGCACTCCCTCCATCCACTCTTCATCACTCACTGACAACCATCAGTCAGTCAATACGCTCCACCCCCCCCCCCCCCCCCCCCCCCCCCCCCCCCCCCCCCCCCCCCCCCCCCCCCCCCCCCCCCCCCCCCCCCCCCCCCCCCCCCCCCCCCCCCCCCCCCCCCCCCCCCCCCCCCCCCCCCCCCCCCCCCCCCCCCCCCCCCCCCCCCCCCCCCCCCTCCTTGCCCTGACACATCCATTTTGTAAAGTGGTCAGTCCTCACCGTGCACTTTACCACTATAAAGCCGTCCTCACAATGTTTGCAGCTCACCATTGCCAATCCAGGCGACGATCGGCATCACTTATCTCGATAACCGCCCCTCTCCCCCCACTGCATCTCCTCTGTCAACCGTTCATGTCTACACATCTTTACCGGAAGTTTATTTTTTAAAGTACATTTCCGTTATTTTTTCTAAAATCGTTCTCACTTCCGGTCCATCAGCCAGTACGGACACACATCCCTCCCTCAGTTTTCAATAGTTTGCTCAGTTTTATAATAACCATTTTTTTTATTGTCTGTATTTATTTGAAATCTAAATGAATTGTGAGGCATATGTAAGTAAATGACGTCATAGATTATCATTGGAATTTTAAAGCAGAAATATAATCGATAATTGTTCTTTTTTTTTTTTTTTTATTAATAATTATTTAGTTGTTGCTGTTGTTGTTATTTTTTTAAAGTTATTTCGGGGCGTCAGTATTTAAATATCTGAAGACTGTTTACTCTGAACTATGAACCCGATGCACATAAGCTGACTGGACATTATAATTAAAGGTGTGTGCTACTGTATGTGACGTAACTTTGTGATATTATGTGTGATTACTATGGGGGGAGTGTACTATTGTGATATTATGTGTGATTACTATGTGAGGGTGTACTATTTGTGATATTATGTGTGATTACTATGAGGGGTGTACTATTTGTGGCGTCACTTGTTATATTATCTATATTAGAGCTATTGTTTATATCATGAGTGAAAACATATCTCGAATTGGTGTTTTTGTCTATTTTGTCATGTATAAAGTAATACGGTATCATTGTTATCATCATAATATTATGTGATACTATTTTGTTGTTAAAATTATTACATTCGATGACATATGTAAGGTCATTTAGTGATATTATTTTTTAAAATATTTATAATATCATATATATATATATTTACTTTACATGTAATCTGATCTTTGCGACGTCTTGTGATATATTTTTATTTTGTTACGCTAATGGTCACACTCTTGTGATGTTACAGTTTTATTATACCCAGCTTCCCATTGACATGCACCGCGCTGACCCACAGCAGGGACAATGAGAACCTGTTTCGCCATGCTGGTGTGTAGGATTATCTCAAGCGCCTTGGATTATCTAGAGATTTATATATATATATATATATATATATATATATATATATATTTATATATATATAAAAGCGCGATTTCGGCTCTGCGTCAAATCGAAAATGAAATAGATACAACTGTATTCCAGTTTAAAATACAATCATGAAAAATTCGGATCTGCCCGATCAAGCCTAAGGGGATATAACTCTATGCAAAGGTTTTTTTGCAGGGTACAGCTTGTATATAATAATGTTACTTGCATGCCTTTTTTTTCTTATTCTAAGAATTTGCTCATGGCCCCACTGCGTCAATGGAATCTATTGGGAAGGGAAGAGAGAAACGTTGGCCTTGAGCCAAATCAGTGATTGATTAATGGATTTGGGGGGCTTTCACTCTCGGTCCCCCCTCCCCTTTCCCGTGGTTCATAACCATTATATTCATTTCATTATTGCACAATTGTTTTATCTATGTATCCATGTTCAGTTAGACCAGATGATGTATTGTTTGACAATTATTTTTTTTTTAAACTATTGAAATACAACTACGAAGAATAATACAACGAGCTATTTTTTTTTTGTTTCTTTATAAATAGTTATATATATATATATATACATATATTTTTTTTTTTTTTTTTTTTTTTTTTTTGATGTTGTACAGTGTGTGGTTATGTATCTTTATTGTTTGAGTGAATATATGAGCGGTTTAAACAGGTTTGTGTACCCCCCACCCACATGCCCTCCGCCCGGGCCAACCAGTGTATAGGTACCTTACCACAACTACTGAATAGAAAAGGTAAATGAATTGTTAATATTGCCAGAGTCCTTGCCTCTCGTGGGCCACTGATGTATGTTTCTGTTGGGCCCCTGATATATATTTATGTGGCGCTCCCTGATTTGTACGCTAATGGAGGCCCCCATATATGTATATATATATTGATCTATTATACGTCCGTGGGGCCCCTGACATATATCTCGGTTGAACACCCCCCCCCCGAATATATTCCCAATGGATTGCCAATTCCCTTCCTAGTTTGTGCCTATGGTGCGACATCGGATCAATGGTTGTAAACAAAGCGCCTATATTACATGGATCACAAAACTCTTAGCTTGTGACCGACCTCCCCACCCCCACGCCCCACCGCCGGCCTTGCCGACAAAGGAAGAAAAGAACACCCTGTCAGATTTTATTTTGCAAGCCGCAAACAAGGGCAGTCTAATCACTCGTCACGGGGCCCCCCCCCCCCCCCCCCCCCCCCCCCCCCCCCCCCCCCCCCCCCCCCCCCCCCCCCCCCCCCCCCCCCCCCCCCCCCCCCCCCCCCCCCCCCCCCCCCCCCCCCCCCCCCCCCCCCCCCCCCCCCCCCCCCCCCCCCCCCCCCCCCCCCCCCCCCCCCCCCCCCCCCCCCCCCCCCCCCCCCCCCCCCCCCCCCCCCCCCCCCCCCCCCCCCCCCCCCCCCCCCCCCCCCCCCCCCCCCCCCCCCCCCCCCCCCCCCCCCCCCCCCCCCCCCCCCCCCCCCCCCCCCCCCCCCCCCCCCCCCCCCCCCCCCCCCCCCCCCCCCCCCCCCCCCCCCCCCCCCCCCCCCCCCCCAGAGCTAACAAATGTCAACACACGGGGCCCAGAGCTAACAAATGTCAACACACGCGGGGAGGGGGGGCGGGGTGTTAGCTGGTCGGAGATTCAAAAAGATATTTTTTTTCTTTAGGGGCACGATGTTAAAAAGCCCCCCCCCCCAACCTTAACAGTTTGTTTTTTCTTCCCCAGAGTACCCAAACTACACTTTCTTATGCCCCCTCCCCTCAAAGATACCACTGCCAATGACCCCCTTCCCCCGCCGGCAAATGTACCTTTACCCGGAGCCCCCCCTCCCCCAAGCTAAATTTTCTTATGCTCCCCACCCTAAAAGCCACCGATACACAGGACCCACAAATATACCATTGCCAATGCCAAGTCCCTCAAATGTACCTTAGCCCAGGGATACGTAAAATACGTTACTCTAGCTCTCCCCGCCCTCCACTGCAGGAGCTGCTTTGCTTCTAAAGTCAACAACAACAACACAAAATAATAATAATTTAAAAGCTAATATTTGATATCATCGTTTAAACAGTGGCGTAACTACGAGAGGGGGGAGGGGGGTCCAAATTAGAAAGTTCCCCCCGGGCCCCAGCTTGAGAGGGGGGCTCCCAAATTGTTTTTTTACATTAAATATTAAGTACATTATCCTATGACATGATGCCGATGGTCTAAATACCGGGTCCCCTTAAGAGGCCAAGCCCCCACCCCCGGGGCCCCGAAATCCCTAGGTACGCCACTGCATCGTTAAAAGTAAAAACACAATAACGGTGAGGGGAAAAAAAAAACAACAATAAAACCTGGATAGCGGTGTGTGTGTGTGTGTATGTGAGTGTGTGTGTGTGTTTGTGAGTGTGTGTGTGAGTGTTTTGATAAAAGAAACACACGAGCCTCAACGCAACACTGAACGGCCGGCGCATTGCTCCGCGGAGCCCAATTTAAGTTTCTCGCCCAAACCAAACCGTGTGGGGAAAAAATAAAATAAAATTTGAACCATTTCTTGCACTCGGTTCACTGTAGGTCATTGACCTGTAATGTAAACTTTTGTTGTGAAGTAGATAGCGATGAGGGAAATTAAAAGAGGGGGGGGGGCGTATTAGGGGGTTGCTAAGCGGTAAACCTGGGCTGCCACTGGAATTTTTTTTTTTAAACCCAAGATTAGACTTTAAAAAAAAACCAAGACTTAAGCTGCAAAAAAAAAAAAACTAGATAATAAAATACAGTAAAATCCCTAAAACCTTAACCTTAAAAAAACCCAAAACAATATGATATCAGAATAAAATTGTTCATGGAATTTAGCACCACAAAGAAACGGTGTTTTGAAATTCAAAACGCGAAATGTATCATTTTTTTTTTTGAGTATTTTTCTAAGCGATTGTGCGACCTTTGAACCCACTATAAGTTACACACTTTTAATTAGCTTTTCTCCGATGTTAATTTTAAACCTTCCTAAAAGGATAAAATCAGGTATATTTTTGCATATGCCAATACATGTATTTACTGTGAAATAGAGAGTATTTACCAGATATATTCTGAGTACTGACCGTACAAGTACCCAAGGCATGTGTACAAGTATGAGTACAAGAGCCCTAAGTGTGAGGACACATATGAGTACAAATACCCAGGGTGTGGGTAAAAGTACCCAAGGTGTTAGTGCAACTATGAGTACAAGAGCCCAAGGTGTGAGCACAAGTATGAGTACAAGAGCTCAAGGTGTGAGCACAAGTATGAGTACAAGAGCTCAAGGTGTGAGCACAAGTATGAGTACAAGTACCCAAGGTGTGAGCACAAGTATGAGTACAAGTACCCAAGATGTGAGCACAAGTATGAGTACAGAAGCCCACCCAAGATGTGAGCACAAGTATGAGTACACATACCCAATGTGTTAGCACAAGTATGAGTGCAAGGGCCCAAGGTGTGAGCACAAGTATGAGTACAAGATACCCAAGGTGTGAGCACAAGTAGCACAATTACCCAGGTAGTATGAGTACAATTACCCAAGGTACCCAAGGTTAAGGTGTGAGCACACGTATGAGTACAAGAACCCAAGGTGTTAGCACAAGTATGAGTACAAATACCCAATGTGTGAGCACAAGTATGAGTACAAAGAGCACAAGTATGAGTACAAGTACCCAAGGTGTGAGCACAAGTATGAGTACAAGTACCCAGTATGAGTACAACCCCCAATGTGTTAGTATGAGTACAAGTACCCAAGGTGTGAGCACAAGTACACTCGTTTTTAAAAAAATTGCATGCAAGACCATAAGTACAAAATACCCAAGGTAAAAGTATTCACTAATCGAATACAGGTACTTGGTACCTATTACCCCATCTCTGCTTCCCCCCCCCACCACCACCACCACCACCACTTCCTTATACTGGCTATTGGTGAGGTTTTAACTGTTGATCTACACTATTCTACACTATCCGGCTTTTGGTATTGTTAAACGTATTTCTCCGATCAATGGTCCGTAAAACGCCGAATGGACAAAGTGGTTCAAGAACTACCCATTATGTGATTAATAGGACGAAATGTTCTATACATATTATATAGGCCAGAAGAGTTTCAAACATTTTAACCTAACTTAACATGTGGGTTAGTCTAGTCTGGCTTAACACTCTTCAATTATAAACGCAATTAAAAGACACCCCCCGCCCGCCCACCCCGCACTACCCCCCCCTCCACATTCCACCTTCCTACTATTTTTTTTCAAACCATAGCGATCAGTGATTATCTTGAAATAAATGATATGTAATGTACATGTAATCTGAAAACTGTGCAGGCGCCTTTTATAACACTTTGCAGACAGACAGACAGGCAGACAGGCGATAAACAGATTGATAAGATAAATAGACAGAAGACAGACAGACAGGTAGGTAGATAGATAGATAGATAGATAGATAGATAGATAGATAGATAGATAGATAGATAGATAGATAGATAGATAGATAGATCGATAGATAGATAGATAGATAGATAGATAGATAGATAGATAGATAGATAGATAGATAGATAGATAGATAGATAGATAGATAGATAGATAGATAGATAGATAGATAGATAGATAGATAGATAGATAGATAGACAGACCATATTTTCTCAGTATATCCAAGACTACACTGACCCATGTCAACAGCTGATCAGAGTTACGGGACTTCCTCTGGGGCAGCCATGACTGAGTGCGCACGCACTTAAGGCCAATTTTTCTTTTATTTTTTCATCTTTACGCTCCGCCGATAACGATTAGTCCCACCAATGACCAATTTCACGTGCATTAATCAATCCACAGTTTTAATAACACAAAAATCAATCCTTCAGGTGATTTTTTTTTTCTAAATCACGCCAGAGAGGCTGGGCATTCTATGAAGTTCTTGGTTCAATAGACCGTGTAGGCCAACCAGGCAGAACTTGTTTGGAACATAGACTGGACTTCTGGCATAGGTGTGTGTGTGTGTGTGTGAGGGAGAGAGAGAGACATCTTGACAATGGGTATATGTCAATATTCTGTTTCGTGCCCCGATTGACATCTACTCGATTGGCTATTCAAATCTTTAAAATCCATCCATCCATCCATCCATCCATCCATCTATCTATCTATCTATCTATCTATCTATCTATCTATCTATCTATCTATCTATCTATCTATCTATCTATCTATCTATCTATCTATCTATCTATCTATTTATCTATCAATCTGTCTGTCTGTCTGACTGACTGTCTGTCTGTCTATTTATCACCGAAAAATGTAGAGTTCATTTCATATTCCGTCCCTTCCTACCATTTCGTCTCTCATTCACCCCCCTCCCCACCCCACACCATCTTTATCTCCACCATCAGCCTGTGTGTATGTCCGTCCGTCCGTCCGTCCGTCCGTCCGTCCGCCTCTCCTATGACCCCCCTCCCCCCATCAAGTCTCATACTATCTCACTTCCGTTACAACACACCGCGTCCAGTGACACCATGGCATCTGGGATCAAGTTTTAGGTAGAAACCCAACCTTCCCATTCCCACACCCCCCATTCCTGGTCCAAAGCAATCTTCCACACGTCATATAATCCTCACCCACTCCAGTCAAACAATGATCATAATCTTTCAATAATCGCTGTAATCATCCGAAAATTCCCATCAAACAGAAGACGAAAATAAAAAAAAAAATCCCTCCAAAGTGCAAAGACGACACCTAATAATAATAATAATAATTAAAAAAAAATAGAAACAACCAATCAACAATAGTAACCCAAGTAACTGCGGGCCTGTGACGACGCCCCCCTTCATGTCTTCCGGCTGCAGGTCAGACCGGCACGAGTAAACACCGAGACAAGGGGAAAACCAGTCTCACGCTCTCAATACGACCATCATTGAGCTAAGTGACTTCTCATATTTTGGTACACGGACGTCTCTACACCCCAACCGCTGTTCCCCCCCCCACCCCCAAAACTCACCCGGCTATAGTCTGTGCACGCCCTTCCCCCCCCCCCCACACACCCTCGGCAAACCTAAATACATGTTGCTGTTTTATTTTTCACCCCTCGCTGACATGAGGTCGAAATGTCCTTGTTTACACAATGGCGGTGGGACTCAACGACCTCTATCCAACGGAACTCCCCCCCCCCCCCCACACGTAAGCAGTATTGCCGGGTTTGCGCTACAATTCACAGTTTCGCTACTTTTTTTTAAAGCAATAGGCTATAAGGAAAATGCGCAAAATTTATGTTATTTACTATGTTAAAAAAGCAATTTAAAAAAAAACCTGTGCGCTACTTTATGCTACTTTTTTTTGTTGGATTTTGTGTTAGAGTTTGCAACACTGCCCCGTATAGCGAGATCTTGCTTGCTGGAGAATTGTCACGTGAGATGGAAAACGGTGCGTTCGTCAGCTGTAACCAGAGACGTCCTTGTAGATAGGTAAACTAGGCAACAGCCGAGCCCCCCCCCGGATGTCAAAAGGGCCCCTTTTAGTAATACTTTCTATTAAATCTGCTGCAGTGTATTTTGCATAGGTCCTCCAAATATATCTGTCTCTGACTAGAAACCCAAATTATATCCATATCTGCCCTGGGCCCCCTAAATATAAGTCTCTGCCCAGGGCCCCCTAAATAAAAGTCTCTGCCCAGGGCCCCCTAAATATAAGTCTCTGCCCAGGGCCCCTAAATATAAGTCTCTGCCCAGGGCCCCCTAAATATATGTCTCTGCCTAGGCCCCCTAAATATAAGTCTCTGCCCAGGGCCCCCTAAATATAAGTCTCTGCCCAGGGCCCCCTAAATATAAGTCTCTGCCTAGGCCCCCTAAATATAAGTCTCTGCGCAGGGCCCCTTTTCCTCCCCCCTTCCTCCTCCCCTTCTCTCCCCCCCCCCCCCCCCCCCCCCCCCCTCCCCCCTTTCTCTCCCCCCCCCCCCCTTCTCTCTTCCCCCCCTTCTCTCCCCCCTCCCCCTTCTCTCCCCCCCCTTTCCTCCCCCCCCCCCCCCCCCCCCCCCCCCCCCCCCCCCCCCCCCCCCCCCCCCCCCCCCCCCCCCCCCCCCCCCCCCCCCCCCCCCCCCCCCCCCCCCCCCCCCCCCCCCCCCCCCCCCCCCCCCCCCCCCCCCCCCCCCCCCCCCCCCCCCCCCCCCCCCCCCCCCCCCCCCCCCCCCCCCCCCCCCCCCCCCCCCCCCCCCCCCCCCCCCCCCCCCCCCCCCCCCCCCCCCCCCCCCCCCCCCCCCCCCCCCCCCCCCCCCCCCCCCCCCCCCCCCCCCCCCCCCCCCCCCCCCCCCCCCCCCCCCCCCCCCCCCCCCCCCCCCCCCCCCCCCCCCCCCCCCCCCCCCCCCCCCCCCCCCCCCCCCCCCCCCCCCCCCCCCCCCCCCCCCCCCCCCCCCCCCCCCCCCCCCCCCCCCCCCCCCCCCCCCCCCCCCCCCCCCCCCCCCCCCCCCCCCCCCCCCCCCCCCCCCCCCCCCCCCCCCCCCCCCCCCCCCCCCCCCCCCCCCCCCCCCCCCCCCCCCCCCCCCCCCCCCCCCCCCCCCCCCCCCCCCCCCCCCCCCCCCCCCCCCCCCCCCCCCCCCCCCCCCCCCCCCCCCCCCCCCCCCCCCCCCCCCCCCCCCCCCCCCCCCCCCCCCCCCCCCCCCCCCCCCCCCCCCCCCCCCCCCCCCCCCCCCCCCCCCCCCCCCCCCCCCCCCCCCCCCCCCCCCCCCCCCCCCCCCCCCCCCCCCCCCCCCCCCCCCCCCCCCCCCCCCCCCCCCCCCCCCCCCCCCCCCCCCCCCCCCCCCCCCCCCCCCCCCCCTCTCCTCTCCTCCCCCCCCTCCCCCCCCCCCCCCCCCCCCGTCCGCCCGCCCCTATATGTCTCTGCCCAGGGCCCCCTAAATATAAGTCTCTGTCCGGGCCCCCTAAATATATGTCTCTGCCCAGGGCCCCTAAATATAAGTCTCTGCCCAGGGCCCCCTAACATATGTCTCTGCACAGGGCCCCCTAAATATGAGTCTCTGCCCAGGCCCCCTAAATATATGTCTCTGCCCAGGCCCCCTAAATATATGTCTCTGCCCCCCCCCCCCCCCCCCCCCCCCCCCCCCCCCCCCCCCCCCCCCCCCCCCCCCCCCCCCCCCCCCCCCCCCCCCCCCCCCCCCCTTTCTCTCTTCCCCCCCCCTCCCTCCCCCTCCCCCCCCTCCTCCCCCCCTCCTCCCCCCCCCCCCCCCCCCCCCCCCCCCCCCCCCCCCCCCCCCCCCCCCCCCCCCCCCCCCCCCCCCCCCCCCCCCCCCCCCCCCCCCCCCCCCCCCCCCCCCCCCCCCCCCCCCCCCCCCCCCCCCCCCCCCCCCCCCCCCCCCCCCCCCCCCCCCCCCCCCCCCCCCCCCCCCCCCCCCCCCCCCCCCCCCCCCCCCCCCCCCCCCCCCCCCCCCCCCCCCCCCCCCCCCCCCCCCCCCCCCCCCCCCCCCCCCCCCCCCCCCCCCCCCCCCCCCCCCCCCCCCCCCCCCCCCCCCCCCCCCCCCCCCCCCCCCCCCCCCCCCCCCCCCCCCCCCCCCCCCCCCCCCCCCCCCCCCCCCCCCCCCCCCCCCCCCCCCCCCCCCCCCCCCCCCCCCCCCCCCCCCCCCCCCCCCCCCCCCCCCCCCCCCCCCCCCCCCCCCCCCCCCCCCCCCCCCCCCCCCCCCCCCCCCCCCCCCCCCCCCCCCCCCCCCCCCCCCCCCCCCCCCCCCCCCCCCCCCCCCCCCCCCCCCCCCCCCCCCCCCCCCCCCCCCCCCCCCCCCCCCCCCCCCCCCCCCCCCCCCCCCCCCCCCCCCCCCCCCCCCCCCCCCCCCCCCCCCCCCCCCCCCCCCCCCCCCCCCCCCCCCCCCCCCCCCCCCCCCCCCCCCCCCCCCCCCCCCCCCCCCCCCCCCCCCCCCCCCCCCCCCCCCCCCCCCCCCCCCCCCCCCCCCCCCCCCCCCCCCCCCCCCCCCCCCCCCCCCCCCCCCCCCCCCCCCCCCCCCCCCCCCCCCCCCCCCCCCCCCCCCCCCCCCCCCCCCCCCCCCCCCCCCCCCCCCCCCCCCCCCCCCCCCCCCCCCCCCCCCCCCCCCCCCCCCCCCCCTATTGTCTCTGCCGGGCCCCTGCCGCCCCCCCGCGCCCGCCCCCGCCGTCTAGGAGCACAAATATATCTATCTCTGACTAGGGCCTCCAAAGACCTAAGAACGGCACTGGTTGTAAATATTCATGTGTAAAAAAAAAGTACAAAAACTGTGAAAATGCTGCCCTAGCACGAGCCAAATTACGTGACGCCATGGGCGGACCCCACCACCCGCCAAGTTCCCCCCCACCACATTGAATATAGAAATATAGACCATTAGTGGTTCTCAGGAATAGGAAAACCGGGCTTACCCCCCCCCCCACACCACCCCACCCCTTCACATTCACCCCTCTGCCACTACCAATGTCTGTTTAATCTGATGATATACTATTACCAAACTGTAACTAATCACCACTAACTGAAGTGCGTCAAATCAGGTCAATTAATTAGTCTAATTTATTCAGCACTCTCTAAACCCAAAAGCAAAAATTTAAATTGGCACATTCTCGTAATACACTTCAGACACGTACAGTCAGAACTAAATCGAGGCTGTATACATTTTAAAGTACACTATTTGTCAACACCAAATTTATTCGATAAGGGTAATATGGAGCGGGTGGTGTGTTTGTGTGGGGGGGGGGGTCAGTAAGCCTTCGCCCTCAGGGCCCGATTAAGGATTTGGTAGGCCCTGGGCACTATAGATTTGTGGGTCCTAAGATGAGAAGAGGAAGCCCCACGATTGAGTTTTTGAGACTCCACCATCTGGATAAGTGATAGTAAACAACACATGTTAAAATGTATTCGAAATTTTAATTGAAAATGTAGAAAATTAAAAATCTTAATCTATAATATGAATACTGTATAATGTTATTTCAATAGTTTTACAATAACAAGCAATGTCATGTTTACTTATGTAGCAGTAAAAAAAAGTTTCACTTTTGTAGGCCCTATTTTTGTTTGTCGTCCCTAGGCACGGTGCCTATAGTGCCTAGGCCTTAATCGGGCCTTGTTCGCCCTATATAACTGTCAAATTTCCATAAAGAGGGTTACTACAAAGAAATGAAAACAAGAACAAATAAAAAAAAATAATAATGATAATAAAGCCCTGTTTTCAGTTCTTCCAGTTAGCCTGTTTTAATATCATCTGCTCAAACTAAACGTCTGCTGATTAAGAAATCACCCATCCAATCTGATATTCTACAAGCCAAAAACCCTTTATCAGATAAGTTACCATGGCGCGCGCTGGCGCTTAGGTCATTTTCAAGGCTTGCACATGCGCGATTGAATTTTTTTCTTTCTTTTTTTTTTAAGTCGAAGTTCCATATCCGGCCCTTGCGCAGTCGGTCCCTTCACGCAGACGGAAGTGCATTATCCCCCAGAAACGTGTCATAAAAAGCTATTGGGAGCGCGAACAAGGATAATCAATTTAGCTTAGCTTCAAAAGGTTCACTTTTAACCCCTACCATCCAGGCATGGGTTAAAAACTGAAGAAGTTGGGACGGGGTGTGTGTGTGTTGGGGGGGGGGAGGGGGAGGGGCGGAGATAAGGGAAGAGAGGGGAATAAAAGTAGTTCAATTGATAACCGCGGTCCCCAGATGAACAATAGATGTGCTCGGATGCATTTTTTTTTCTAAATGCTTAAAACAGCTCTTTCAGTATTCATGTGTCGCAAATGTGTGTGTCCAGTTAGTGTGTCGCCCCCCCCCCCACCCCGGGCTTTGACTGTATGTCGCCTTCACTGGCTCTGACGTGTGTCACAATAATCCATGTGTTACAAAGTCGTGCCCATTTAGTGTATCGCATCACGGTTAATCCAAACAGCGTGTCCAGCTAGTGAGTCACGTTTTCAACAGTGTGTCGATTTACCATGCTACACATTAACTGAGCTACACATTTACCGTGATACACATTTACTGTGCTACACATTTACTGTGCTACACATAAAATGTGTTACATATTTACTGTGTTACACATTTACTGTACTAGTCATTTACTCTCCAACACATTCTACATATGAAATGTGCTACACACTTACTGTGCTATACAATTTATTTTGCTACACATTTACTCTGGAACACATTTACTGTGGTACACATTTTCTTCTACGCCCAACGCTGTGTTCAACCGCCTAGTCTTTTGAGCTACAAATGAACTTTGTACTGTGCTACAGTTTTTTAATCTCAAGTCATTTGTCATGTCACACACACACACACACACACACACACACATACGAGCGCGCGCGCATTTCTCTACGCCATCTCGAGCCATTTGTCATGTCAAACGGAGATCAAGACGGTCACCGGTACACGTCAGACGCAGGTATCGCGAGATCCCGCACATGTCCTTGATGACCGGAACCAGTCATCTATGTTTCAGTTTGGCGCAATTTCGACAAAAAGGAAAAAAAAAGTACAGATTCAAATCAAACCTAAAAAATAAAAAAAATCTGGATGTCACGGTTTGTTAATCTGTTTCGGTGCATGTTCCCAATGTGGATTCCCCCTACTGGCTCATCCCTCTTTATCCCTCTCTGTTTTGCCACTGTCTGTCTATCTCAAAATTGCAGCAAAGCTTCCCCCCCCCCCCCAATCCTGTTCGTTTTAATGAGGCATGGCGTCGTACGGCAGACCAGTCGATCTTTTCATACTAAAGTATATAGATTTGTTTAACACACGGTCAATTGGGTGGGTGGCTTGAGGGCACCGCGGTGACGTATTACCTGACCGGTTGGGAGCTGAGGTGGGGGGGGGGGTAGAGGAAGCCCCACACTGACCTTGATCTTTACTCACCAAGGAGCAATTAACTTATCTGTAGAATTAGTCAATGTCTGACCTTTTTTTTCCATCATATTGTTTAAACGGTTTCACGTGTGTCTGCACAGCCCCGTAGTTAGGGGGGGGACGGACACTGGGGGAGGGGCGTGCCCCCCCGCTTAAAAAAGAAGAAAAAGAGGAAAAAATAAAGAAAATGTAAAGGTGCCCCCTTGCTGGGTATTGGTGCCTCCCTGCTCACTTTGACCTGGCTACGGGCCTGTGTATGCAGCCACGGCCAGTCAACGGAACTATGTGACCAGCACAATGGCCGGTGGTCTTTACTTCCCCCTCCCCCTCCCCAACTAATGTCGGGCACCCACAGGGTGGACATAAGAGGATATCGATCTGACCTGAGAAAAAGACACACACACACACACACACACACACCGAGAATCGAACTCGGGACATTATGGCAGGCAGTCCGAGCTTTGCGTACCACTCCCATGATCCCATCCCCCACCCCCCGGGCACATAATCCTGGTGGAATTCTCTGCTGATCAGAAGATTGAAAAAAAAAAATAAGTGGTTCTGACCTTGACCATTGCCAAGGTCGTCGAAAAAAAAATAAATGAATGAACTAAGAAACAACCGAGTCTGCTGCTCCCAAAGTGAAAAAAAAAAAATTAAAGTTGACCCCCTGTTTAAACTTTCCCCCCTCAATGACACGTGATGTCCTTCTAGATATAAAACGAGGAAAACACCCCCTTCTTCCTCCCCCCCACCCCACTTCCCGCCCTCCATTAACCACCCTCTTCTTGTTTTTCTCCCCTCCTTATTTCTTTCTGTCACTCATCAAAACACTGACTTTGGTGGCAGAGTTATTCCCCCCTATCCCCCCCCCCCCCCGATTCAATATCAGTCTAAACATGCTAACTTCCCGTTGATTGGTTTTAACCCATTTAGTACAAGACGCCATTCCCGCTATCCCTCAATATCTCCGACCTTCACCCCATTCATTCGAAAACAAAAAAATTAAACAAAAAAAAAAAAACAGAGACTGATGAACCATGACCTTTACAGTAACAGTTTTTTTTTATTTATTGAATTAACACTTTCAAAGGCGTTTCTTAGAAATAATAAAAAAAAATACGAGGCAGTGGGTAAAAGGGGAGTGGGGGGGGGGAGGTCTGTATCTTGGACTCTGGGAAGACAGTCGAAATGAAAAGGGGCTTAACTTCCATTCTCTCTCTACCCTCGTTCTTTCTGTAACCTTTGACAAGGGGGAGTTATTTCCCCTGCACACCCCATGCCGGTGTTCATTAACGACTTCTCTGAAGAGTAATATCACATTGTTTTAGAAATGTCTGCCCCATGTGGTATTAAGAGTCCACCCCCCCCCCCAATCACACCCACCCCACGCATCCGCATCTCTCATTCTTTTCATTTTCAATGTCAAATCTCCAAGTAACCGGTACAATCCTCTCGACCATCACCCTCAATCCTTCTAGGAATATCCCCCCTCCCCCCCCCCAACGCCACCCCTTCATAGCATCACAGTTGCAACATTAAAGACACTGCTTCGCACCACGCCCCACCCCCATACTCTGCTACATTTCGTTTCGTTTTCTTTTTTGTTATTCATTTTCATTTGGCGGGTTGAAATTTGTGAGCTACGGAACGACAAAGAAAGTCTCCTCCCCTCCCCCCCCCCCCCCGGGAGACAACCACTAGGAATATTTGACACAAACCATCTGTACATCCTGACCACTCGTGTGTGTGTGTGTTGTGCCAGATTGTGACTGCAGGGCAGACTTCCGTAGCTGATCATGGTCTGTAGTACAAGAGTACTTATACAGTATTGTTTGACGCACGAATATACTGCCCGGTGTGTGTAGGGGGGGGGGGGAGGGACAGGCCGGCTCATATGAATACGAAATATGATGCTAATAGGCAGAGATGTTCCCAGTACGAGTACACGTATGCAAGTTGCAAGTACGAGTACATGTATGCAAGCTGCAACTACGAGTACAAATGTGCAAACTGCAAGTACGAGTACAAATGTGCCAGCTACAAGTACGAGCACAAATACGCAAGATGCAAGTACGAGCACAAATACGCATGATGCACGTACGAGTACAAATCTGCAAGCTGCAACTACGAGACAAGTACTACAAAAAAAAATGGGTACTAGAGTACAAGTACCGAGGGCCCCACCACTGCTTGAAGGCTCCGAGAGATACTTCTCCCTATATCTGAGAAAGTCTCACAGAGATAAATAAATTACAAATGATGTGGCCCGAATCTCGCGTGAAGATGGAGACGTCAAACCTATTGAACTTTGACCGTGACACAGAACACTCTTGGAACATTCGTATATTACTTTTTACGTCATACTTATCATATATATATATATATATATATATATATATAACAGCTTTTTTTTAATGCGTTTGTATTAGAATATTTACAAAGATGAAAAAAAAAATTCCTTAAATCATACAAATATTTATGATGACAAAAAACAGCTGACATCCATTTTTAGTTTCATTTATTTATCTTGTAATTTGTCAATAGGTGAAGTTTACGGACTAATTTTGTCCAGCATGTTTTGCTTAATCTATCAATGGGTACAGCTGGAAGACGCTAAGCTCAAAATGACTCTCGCGAAGCTAGTGATAACTGGCTGAACATTTCCCCCCCTCCATCAACACACTACAGTCCAAACCAACACACTACAAAGACGATGCACACGTCAACAGCCAGACTAAACCAGTTAAATAAAAGGCACATAGAAAATAAATAAGTGCACTATTTATAATTTTATTAAGGAACACTCGTTAACAGGGCCGAACCTAGAGATTTAAGGACTCCTCGGGGGGGGGGGGCTTGGCCTCTTTGGAAGCCCCTGCATTTTGACATTCGACACCATGACATGAGATAATGAACTTAACATTTAATGTAAACTAAATTTGTTGGGGGACCCCCCTATCAAGATGGGGCCCCCGGGGGACTTTTCGAATTTGGACACCCCCCCTCTCAGCCTATGTACGCCTCTGCTCTTTAAAGAACATTTCAGAATACTGTTGGCTCCACTAAAGCTGGTTACAGAAGTTAGTTCCCCTGACTGCATTTGACTTTGGTAAAAAAAAATTATTATTTCAGAATGCCTTAAACCCCCCCCCCCCTTCCAACAATACCCTTCCCTCGAGAGAGTGCCTCGCCCACGAACAACTTGATCTGCTCATAACTTGACGTCATCTCGACTGACGTGAACACAGCCCGCGGAGGGAGGGGGTAGAGGAGAGATGGGGCAAGGAGGGTTTAGGATGGAAGGAAGGAAGGAAGGTATATCAGAATGAGAGACACGTACGTCAGTTTGAGACTGATCTGATCTGATTGATTGATTGATTGATAGGTGATTGGAAGGTGGAATGGAAACAATATCAATACAGATCAATAGGTTGACATTTGTATCTACCGTATATCCGTCCCAATAACCAAGCCAATCTGCCCATCCGGGTATCTTCCTGTCTGTCTACTCTCCTTATCTGTCTATCCGGCTATCTATTTATCCAGCCCGCGCTCTTCTGCTTCATCCGCGTTTGTTTAATTTCAGTGACGTAGACTTATATTTATATTAACACTCCACCCACCTGCTCTTGGTCCAGCCCTTCAGTCACAATTAAGAACCCAATGCAGCCCCGTAGCGTGAAAATTCTACAGCAGGGGGGGCCAGGCATTCTACAGCAGGGGCCAGGCATTCTACAGCAGGAGCCAGGCATTCTACAGCAGGGGCCAGGCATTCTACAGCAGGGGCCAGGCATTCTACAGCAGGGACCAGGCATTCTACAGCAGGTGCCAGGCATTCTACAGCAGGGGCCAGGCATTCTACAGCAGGGGCCAGGCATTCTACAGCAGGGGCCAGGCATTCTACAGCAGGGGCCAGGCATTCTACAGCAGGGGCCAGGCATTCTACAGCAGGGGGCCAGGCATTCTACAGCAGGGGCCAGGCATTCTACAGCAGGGGCCAGGCATTCTACAGCAGGGGGCCAGGCATTCTACAGCAGGGGCCAGGCATTCTACAGCAGGGGGCCAGGCATTCTACAGCAGGGGCCAGGCATTCTACAGCAGGAGCCAGGCATTCTACAGCAGGGGGCCAGGCATTCTACAGCAGGGGGCCAGGCATTCTACAGCAGGGGGCCAGGCATTCTACAGCAGGGGCCAGGCATTCTACAGCAGGAGCCAGGCATTCTACAGCAGGGGCCAGGCATTCTACAGCAGGGGCCAGGCATTCTACAGCAGGGGCCAGGCATTCTACAGCAGGGGCCAGGCATTCTACAGCAGGAGCCAGGCATTCTACAGCAGGGGCCAGGCATTCTACAGCAGGGGCCAGGCATTCTACAGCAGGGGGCCAGGCATTTTACAGCAGGGGCCAGGCATTCTACAGCAGGAGCCAGGCATTCTACAGCAGGGGGGCAGGCCATAGCGGGGTGGGGGGCGGGGGGGCAGGAAATAAATGTTACTAAGTAGAGCAAACAAGCAGAGGGGGGTCAGACAAAACACGGGGCGGGGCGGTCCTGACCCAATGTACCCCGCGGTTGGAAAAGTTTGCCCACTCCCTGGTCTAGCGATTCACCCGTCTCTATTTCTAGCTAGTCCGTCTATCGACGTATCTATCTGCCTAGCCATTTATCTATCTATGCATCTATCTGCCTAGCCATTTATCTATCTATGCATCTATCTGCCTAGCCATTTATCTATCAATGCATCTATCTGCCTAGCCATTTATCTATCTATGCATCTATCTGCCTAGCCATTTATCTATCTATGCATCTATCTGCCTAGCCATTTATCTATCTATGCATCTATCTGCCTAGCCATTTATCTATCTATGCATCTATCTGCCTAGTTATTTATCTATCTATGCATCTATCTGCCTAGCCATTTATCTATCTATGCATCTATCTGCCTAGCCATTTATCTATCTATGCATCTATCTGCCTAGCCATTTATCTATCTATGCATCTATCTATCTGTCTAGCGATTGATCTCTCTACGTATCTATCTGTCTGGCTATTTTTTTATGTATATACCTATCTGCCTAGCTATACATTAGTCTTTGTATATATTGATCTTCCTAGCTATCTATCCATCCTCACCCCCCCCCCCCCGCAGTGCCGAACGTAGGGAATTGGGGGCCCGGGGGGGCTTGGCCTCTTTTGGGGCCTCTGCATTTTTACATTCGACATCATGGCAGGAGTTAATTTACTTAATATTTAAACTAAAAAAATACTTTTGGGGGGCCCCCTCAAGCTTGGGCCCGGTTTGGACTCCCCCCTCCCCCACCATACGTACGCCTGTGCCCCCCCCCCCCACCTCAATCTGGTTGCCATCTCCATGTGTTTGAGTTATGTGATTTCCAATAAATATTAGTGCAGATTACACACAACAACAAAAAATAAAATTGCTACCAAAATTTCAAACTGGCGACTGAAAGTTGTGAATTGAAGCAGATAACTAGAAACTATAACATAGGAATGAAACAAATAATGAGAGACCCAGAACAAAAAAACAGACGAAGGAATAACAGTTTTCAAACCATAACTGCTAAGTTCAAAAGGTCAAAAGTTCACATGAAAGCCAGTGCGCAGTGAATTAGATATTTGCATGGAGTTTGTGCAGCTCCCGAAAACACGGTGCATTCTTAGACTGGTCTCATGTTGATTTAGTCGGACACAATGAATATACATAGAAATGTGTGGTCCGACACAATGAATATACATAGAATTATGTGGTCCAACGCACAGAATATACATAGAATTATGTGGTCCAACACACAGAATATACATAGAATTGTATGGTCCAAAACACAGAATATACATAGAATTGTGTGGTCCGACACACTGAATATACATAGAATTGTGTGGTCCGACACACTGAATATACATAGAATTGTGTGGTCCGACACACTGAATATACATAGAATTATGTGGTCCGACACACTGAATATACATAGAATTGTGTGGTCCGACACACAGAATATACATATAATTATGTGGTCCAACACACAGAATATACATAGAACTATGTATTCCAACACACATAGTATAAATAGAAACGTGTGGTCCAACCTATTATTTTGTAACTATTCACGTTGTTTTATTTTTGTAAAAAAACAAAATAGAATGGCTGGATACTGGACAATGGCGATACAAAATTAAATATAGACATACTGATTCAGGAAAGGGCAATTGTCATGGACCTAGAGCTGAAATGATTTAAAGAAATTGGTTTTTATCTGAGGTTGGTCCAGTTGTCAAATATTGTTACAGGTTTAATAATTGCAAGTGGCTTCCTCAGCAGAGTTTTTTCGCCAAGGGGGGCCCCAAAGTCGTACTAGCGCTGTAGTACTTTTTTTTGGCACAGAAATGGGTCGACATTTTTCAGAGTCCTCCTCGGGTTACGCCTTTTTTTTTAAGTTAATGCAATTGTTGGTCCAAAAATCATCATTGTAATATAGGTCAGTGGATACAGTGTCAACACTTGAATGAATAAAACCAGGCAACACGGGGGAGACCTCAGTATCAACCAGGCAACACGGGGGTGACCTCAGTATCAACCAGGCAGCACGGGGTGACCTCAGTATCAACCAGGCAACACGGGGTGACCTCAGTATCAACCAGGCAGCACGGGGTGACCTCAGTATCAACCAGGCAGCATGGGGTGACCTCAGTATCAACCAGGCAACACGGGGGTGACCTCAGTATCAACCAGGCAACACGGGGTGACCCCAGTATCAACCAGGCAACACGGGGTGACCCCAGTATCAACCAGGCAACACGGGGGTGACCTCAGTATCAACCAGGCAACACGGGGATGACCTCAGTATCAACCAGGCAACACCGGGTGACCCCAGTATCAACCAGGCAACACGGGGTGACCCCAGTATCAAACAGGCAACACGGGGATGACCTCAGTATCAACCAGGCAACATGGGGTGACCTCAGTATCAACCAGGCAACACGGGGTGACCCCAGTATCAACCAGGCAACACGGGGTAACCCCAGTATCAACCAGGCAACACGGGGTGACCTCAGTATCAACCAGGCAGCACGGGGTGACCCCAGTATCAACCAGGCAACACGGGGTGACCCCAGTATCAACCAGGCAACACGGGGATGACCTCAGTATCAACCAGGCAACACGGGGTGACCTCAGTATTAACCAGGCAACACGGGGTGACCTCAGTATCAACCAGGCAACACGGGGTGACCTCAGTATCAACCAGGCAGCACGGGGTGACCTCAGTATCAACCAGGCAACACAGGGTGACCTCAGTATCAACCAGGCTGCACGGGGTGACCCCAGTATCAACCAGGCAACACGGGGGTGACCTCAGTATCAACCAGGCAGCACGGGGTGACCCCAGTATCAACTTTGAAATTGTAGACACCGCCCAACCAATGCCTCCTACAGTATAACAGCGGGCACTGGCCCAACCCTCCCAAGATATCAACGCCTTGTACACATTTACTCCGTATAACACAACATGTCATATTACAAAACATTGCGGCCTGGGCTCAATAAACCGACGACACATAATATAATAATAATTTACTGTCTCCGGCAAACTTATTATAAATACTGAACAGTTTTTTGGTTTTAACGCATTTTTTGTAAAAAAAAATAAAAAAAAATATATATATATAAATAAATTTAAAAAACTATTTTTTTTCCTTAAAACAATAATTTTTCGTCATGTCTTGGCTTTAGGGTTCTTTCTTCCGGAGTTATCTCTCCCAATTTTTTTTTTACACGCTTTTATTTTATTTTATTTTATTTTACTCTGTCTCTTTGCCCTACTCTTCCTCCTCCTCCTTCTCCTCCTCAACCCTTCTCTCCCCACACCCCCTCCCCACACACACAAGCGTTCACTGCACTTAATGAGAACACTCTGAGGGGTTTCACTCCGTGCATCACATTGCATGAAGGAGAGAGAGATGTGCATCTGACTTGCAGCAGCAGCAGAAGAAGAAGGGTGAGTGTGTCTGTGCTAAATGAGATGTGCTCTGTTATGTGTGTGTGCGTGCGTAAGTGCGTGCGCGCGTGTGGAGAGGGCGAGAGGAGGACTGTGTCCAAGGCAATTTTTTTTTCTTTTACTCCTCCCTCTTTCTTTCTCACCAAAAAACAACAACCCACCGTCTTCCCCTCCCCCCCCCCCCCTTTTTTTCAATCTCCTCCTGTCCCTCCCTACGTATCAATGCAGTGGTTGTCGATAGAGTGAGGGAATGTGGGAGTGGTAAATTGAGGGAAGAGGATGAATAAAGAGTTTGAAAAGAAAAAAAAAGAAGGGAGTAAAGAAAGAAAGAGGGGGAGAAATGTGAGGATGTTCGTGAACTCCTCTCTAGGTCTGTCCAACCCCCCCCCCCCCCGGACCCTCCTACAACTTGCTTTACCTCTTTGCTCCATTCGCGAATTGATCGTATTCTCACATGGTGCATTGATCTTGAACAAAAAAATAAAAAAAAACTTCTGACGTTATGAGTAAAACACGTTGCTGTATGATAGAAACTGTTTCTAAAGCTCCGAGTGGAAAAATAATTTATTGTGTGTTCTCAAACTATGTGAATTTCGATAATGTATAATACATTAAAACAGTAAAAAAAAATATTTTGAATGATTATTGTTTGGTGAATATTCCGAAATTACAAGTATCAACAAATACCAAAATGAAATTTTACCAAAAAAAAATGTTATAAGTTATAATGTACTATAAATATGCAGTCAAGCTACTTCGTTGTAAATAAAATCTTGGGGGGTCATAATTCTTTATATGGTTTGCTGTTATTTTGTGGATGCGCTGTTCGACAATGATGCATGGATTAGAACTGAATCTGTCGTGCCTTCTGAGACGTGGTACAGACACAACAGGAAACTGGTGAGTTCAAACCCATCCTTATACAGACACACGCATATTCGAAGCCATTTATTGGTATAGTCAACCTAAACGATTGTTTCCCCCGGGAGCAAGTGCCCCCCCCACCCGGGCAAAAAAAAGCATCCTCCCCCCATTCTCCCCGCTTATGAGGGACGGGTGGCCGATCATTGTAGAGCGCTCGACTGTCGACATGAGAGTCACGGGTTCGATTCTCGGTGAGAAATTTTTTTCCAGGTCTCGATAAAACTTGGTCAACCTCCTACAAGTCCACCTGGCCTTAAATGTGTGCCTGACTTACAGTGGGGGGGGGGGTAAGTAAATGCGACAGGGCGTTGAGCTAAACCGCATAAACAGATGAACTCTACGCACTTCTTCTGTCCAGTGCCGAACCTAGAGATTTGGGGCCCGGTGGGGGGCTAGGTCTCTTTGGGGGCCCCTGCATTTAGACATTCGACACCATGAAATGAGATAATGTACTTAATATTTAATTTAAAAAAATGCGGGGCCCCCTCAAGCCCCGGTGGGGGGACTTTCGAATTTGGACCCCCCTCTATCCCCACCCTAGGTACGCTTCTGCTTCCCTCGATGTCTCGAAATATAGTAGTGAAGGAGGTTTACTTTACTCACCGCCTTTGCTAATTCCTTTATATATATATATATATATATATATATATATATATATATATATATATATATATATATATATATATATATATATATATATACATTAATGTATTTCATGTATAGAAGAGAAAATAAATCTCTAATCACTACTCGACTACGTGGATTTTAAAAAGTAAAGTTCCCTCAGCCTAAATGGGCCATAGGGGCAGATGAAGTGTAGTAGAATTCATCAGTTTCTATAACCTCGGCATATGATGGGATTGTGTGGTGAGCACAACGCCCAGCCGCCTTTACTTCCCCAACTTAAAGTCAGGTACCCATTCATGGGCGTCGCTAGGAATTTTTCCATGGGGGGGGGGGGCAAAAAACAACTATATGACATTTTTTTCAAAATGTAGGGGGGGGGGCTAATATCCCCTTGCCCCCCCCCCACCCCATTTAAAGCTGGGTGGGACGACTTTGCGCTAGAACATAACACCTGGAAAAATTCCATGGCTCTCATGGCATCTCCTAATACTTAATCATTTTTGTTTTACTGATTCCAGACCGACATTTTTTTATTAGCAATCAATCATCGAGTTTTGAATACGGTATTTATTTTTTTTTAATAGACGAAGATGTTTCAGAATGAATTGTTTTGTTTTCTATAAGTCAATATTGTCGGAAGTCTTTCTTTTTGTAATATTGTTTTGTTTTCTATAAATCAATTTTGTCGGAAGTCTTTCCATTTGTAATACGACTGCTATTTATGTCAATATGTATGTGCCATAATGCCTCAACTGTTCTGGTTGTTTTAATTATGAGTTTTCGTTTGTTATTTAATTTTTTTTTTGTGTTCGCTTATTTGTTAGCTAAGGAACTGGCAGAAAGGGTAAGTACGCAATCACTTTTATATGCCTTAGCTAGAATACAGATACGGATGAATTCTACACTTCAATCCGATGGCCCTCTTGGTCTATGGCAGGGGTCGGCAACCTGTGGCTCGCGAGCCGCACGTGGCTCTTTCGATGTCAAGTTGCGGCTCTTTCCATGTCAAGTTGCGGCTCTTTCCATGTCAAATTGCAGCCTAATCAAATACCATAATATTGAAACAAAAATTTTAGTGGCTCTTTAAAAACTTAGAAAAAATGCAAATTTTAACTTTTGGCTCTTCCGTCTCAAAAGGTTGCCGACCCCTGGTCTATGGGAACTTTATTTACCTCTATTACCAAACTACTCAAACGTGAGTCAAACTTTTTTAAAATACCAGTAAACCACGTCTTATTATAACTACAAGAAACAATGTGCATTCCTGAGAATAATGTTTCTTATTCTAGCATAAAATTTTTTGAGTTTTTGTCAGAGGCGTAACTAGGGTGGGGGGAGGGATGGAGTCAAAATTCGAAAGTCCCCCGCGCCCCAACTTGGAAAGGGGCCCCAAAGTTTTTTTTACATTAAATATTAAGTCAATTATCTCATGTCATGGTGTCGAATGACGAAATGCAGGGGTCCTCAAAGAGGCCAACCCCCCCGGGCCCCCCCCCATGTTCCTAGTTTCGGCACTGGTTTTCGGTCGACGAGCCGATAACCATTTAAACTGCGGATAATGGAGCCTCATTAAAAGTAATATTATATCGTTATTCAGACTATATTGTTCATTATGCGGACACTTTTTGTGTCTGTACTTTAGCGCGTCCTTTGGATCAAACAAAGAAGTGGATAAAGTGGCGGTCGCGCGACCCCGGGGGATGGGGGGGGGCTTGACTTGCCAGAAGGCCCCGTAAAAGACATCTTCATAACGTTTTTTTGATGGCTTTTCATTAGATACCCAATATAGTCTCTTCCTAGCCCGACACTGGACCTTCTCAATAGCCCGGGGGTGGGGGGGGGAGATCAAGGAGGTGCCAGGGTGCAGTCGTCGACAGATAAACAAACTTCCTTTCACACATAATGAAAATAAATCCTATCTTAAAACGTATCTTTAATTTACTTTCCAACGTTCTTGTAAAATAGTCACGTGACATAAAAGACAATCCAATCTTTTTTTTTTAAATATATAACTACATAACTTCAAAATATATTTGTTTGCTTTGAGGACGTACCTCAATTACATAGATAGATAGAATATACCTTTGTCAGACAGATAGAGAGATAGATAGATAAATAGATAGATAGATAGATATATAGATAGATAGATAGATAGATAGATAGATAGATAGATAGATAGATAGATAGATAGATGGATGGATGGATGGATGGATGGATGGATGGATGGATGGATGGATAGATGGATAGATGGATAGATAGATAGATAGATAGATAGATAGATAGATAGATAGATAGATAGATAGATAGATAGATAGATAGATAGATAGATAGATAGATAGATAGATAGATAGATAGATAGATAGATAGATAGATAGATAGATAGATAGATAGATAGATAGATAGATAGATAGATAGATAGATAGATAGATAGATAGATAGATAGATAGATAGATAGATGGCCGTAACTCTTTATCGCAACAGTTGAAAAAAAAAATGAAGGGAGAGAAAGAAAAAGAAAACCCGCGGGAAATTAATTAAAATCATCGAAGCGTAACCGACAACCTGGAGGACACTTAAGACCCGGCGGTGGTTATTTTTTGTTTTTCAATTGGACACACCCACTCCATGGTGCTGGCGTAGGTGTCAAGCCGTAATCTCAGAGCAAAATCTGGCATCAAACCCTAAGTCAACAGCGTAAGACAACCAGCGACCTTTCCCCAGCCTCACATCAACGACAGACACAGCTCGCCCTCAGTTCAACGAACCCGCATTAAACAAATGTGTATGTACAATATGTAAAGTACGTAATGTGTATGTACAATATGTAAAGTACGCAATGTGTATTTACAATATGTAAAGTACGCAATGTGTATGTACAATATGTAAAGTACGCATTGTGTATGTGTAGTATGTAAAATATGCAATTTGTATGTACAGTATGTAAAATACGCGATGTGAATGTACAATATGTAAAGTACGCAACGTGTATGTATAGTATGTAAAATACGCGATGTATATGCACAATATGTAAAATATGCGATGTGTATGTACAGTATGTAAAATATGCAATTTGTATGTATAGTATGTAAAATACGCGATGTGTATGTACGATATGTAAAATATGCAATTTGTATGTATAGTATGTAAAATACGCGATGTGTATGTACAATATGTAAAATATGCAATGTGTATGTACAATATGTAAAGTACGCAATGTGTATGTATAGTATGTAAAATATGCAATTTGTATGTATAGTATGTAAAATACGCGATGTGTATGTACAATATGTAAAATATGCAATGTGTATGCACAATATGTTAAATATGCGATGTGTATGTACAGTATGTAAAATATGCAGTTTGTATGTACAGTATGTAAATTAGAGATGTGTATGTACAGTATGTAAAATATGCGATGTGTATGCACAATATGTAAAATATGCGATGTGTATGTACAGTATGTAAAATATGCAATTTGTATGTACAGTATGTAAAATATGCAATTTGTATGTACAGTATGTAAAATACGCGATGTGTATGTACAGTATGTAAAATATGCGATGTGTATGTACAGTATGTAAAATATGCAATTTGTATGTACAGTATGTAAAATATGCAATGTGTATGTACAGTATGTAAAATATACAATTTGTATGTACAGTATGTAAAATACGCGATGTGTATGTACAGTATGTAAAATACGCGATGTGTATGCACAATATGTAAAATATGCGATGTGTATGTACAGTATGTAAAATATGCAATTTGTATGTACAGTATGTAAAATATGCAATTTGTATGTACAGTATGTAAAATATGCAATATGTATGTACAGTATGTAAAATATGCAATGTGTATGTACAGTATGTAAAATATGCAATGTGTATGTACAGTATGTAAAATTTGCAATGTGTATGTACAGTATGACTTATACACAGTACCCGCTGATCGTACTTTGCCTATGACTGATACACAGTACATTACTTTGAAAAACTTGTAATCTATACATCTATGTGTCTGTGTGTGTTACAAAAAAAGGACGACTTTGTATTTATATGTATTTGTTTGATTTGTTTTTGTGTGACGCAAGTCTGGCTGTAAATCTATTTCAACTTTTTAACAAACCGGCAGCACAGCAAATTCGATGGCTTCATTGCAATAATGTGGTATCGAGGATAAATTTCATTTATTCGGTAATCGATTATGCCTGTCACAGTCGATGAATCATGTACGTCATCAGATATTTTTTTATCCATTAATTGGTTTTCATTAATTGTTTCTGTCATGTCATTTCCGGTGTGTTCAGCTGGCGATTTCATTTTTAGTTACATTTCTCTCTCCATGCACACAGAGTATGACATGGGCCACAGAATATGACATGGGCCACAGAATATGACATGGGCCACAGAATACGACATGGGCCACAGAATATAGTATTGGCCACAAAATATAACATGGGCCACAGAATATAGCATGGGCCCCAGAATATGGCATGGGTCACAGAATATGACATGGGCCACATAATATGACATGGGCCACAGAATATAGCATTGTACACAGAATACCGCATGGGCCACAGAATATAGCCACATGTTTCACCAAGAGCCACATTTTTCCCCCAAGAGCCACATGATTCACCAAAAGCCACAGGTTTTTACCCAGTTCCGCATGTGGTCACCTGCTCTTCGACTATAATTACCAATTCGCAATCTGTTGTTGTCTCCCTTTAACATTCTAGAGTATTCTAGACACATATCTTCGAGGTCTAATGAGTTCATTAAATTCTGCAGCTTCGGGATTGTGTGGCTTTTATTAAAATATACTAAAAAGTTAAAATATCTTTCCTTAGGCTCACATCACAACAATTTTTTTTACAGAAGTTATAATTACTAAATAAAATAATTAGCGCCAGAAAAAAAAATGAAATAATTAATCCAGTTTGGCGCACAAGCTTTTTTTTTTTAAATTTTACTTGACCTAAGCCTAAGGAAACATTTTCTTATCTTTAAGTACATTTTAATAAAAGTAATTTTTATTATTTTTGAAAAGGTTTGTATACAGTGGCGCAACCAGCAAAATATGCTAGGGGGGGGGGGCTCACATTATGAAAAAAGACAGTTTGACAGTCTTTTTTGTAACTTTATAACATTAATTATGTATTGATAATTTGGCCTGGCTGCGCAACTGTTTGTATATATCAATTTTTTTTCAATCAGAGCAACAGTAGGTTAAGAATTGCAAGTTTGGATTGGCTGTGTAACCTAATCCACGGGTTAACCACGTGATCATTCGGGTTGTATGTCTCTACAACGAATATTTTATTTGGGAAACAAATACTTGATTGGCTGTAATGAGCTCCAGTCGTTAGTTAAAGATTCACCCAAATTCATCAACTTTTTTTTTGTACTCATTAATTTTCTGGTTTTCGGTAATTTTGGAAGGAAATGCGTATACACGTGGTTATGGCGAAACGAAGTCCTGACCAGTGGCCCCATTAGCGGTCAGTGTTTGTGTTGGAGAGCCCTTATCATGAGATCCATAACAATGGCTCTTTGTTTATGGGGGGGGCGCTTATCATGAGATCCATAACAATGGCTCTTTGTTTATGGGGGGCGCTTATCATGAGATCCATAACAATGGCTCTTTATTTATGGGGCCTATCATGAAATCCATAACAATGGCTCTTTGTATATGGGGGCTTATCATGAGATCCATAACAACGGCTTTTTGATTATGGGGGCTTATCATGAGATCCATAACAATGGCTCTTTGTTTATGGGGGCCTATCATGAGATCCACAACAACGGCTCTTTGTTTATGGGGGCTTATCATGAGATCCATAACAATGGCTCTTTGTTTGTGGGGGCTTATCATGAGATCCATAACAATGGCTCTTTGTTTGCGCCCAAGGTGTAGCAGCTAGAAAAATCTAGGGCCCAAAGAAAACTATGACCATTGGGGGGGGGATTATTTTCCATAACCACATACAGAGGCCCCTGCCTAGCTACAGCGAAATAGATAAATAGTACTCATTTATATTTCTCATCTATATCGGCTATTTGTAAAAGCGTTTAAAAAAACCTTAACAATACATCATTGCGTCATTCGAAAGTACGAAAATACACTGAAATAGCCTCAAACACAAATGAGTTGGACTAAAAGATAAATGTGCATGACAAATAAAATATCTTTTTCTTTGAGGATTTTTTTGTTGTTGTTGTGTAAATTTATTTGTTACGTAAAGATTTCCTGAGTAGATTCAAGTTTTTCTTTAATCTTCTCCGATGTTTCCTTATAAGGATTGACAAACAGACCTTCGAATCCTGAGCCTTGGACAAACTAGTTTCTTTTTTATCACACTTCAAAAGGATCCGTTTTCGTTTCATTTCATTTCCATATACTTTCTATTTTAAACACACAGATGGAAAAAAAATAAGAGATGGTTTTGTTTTGTCGTCTGGCTAAGAGTTTGGCGGGGATGCAAGGGGAGGAAATAGAGTCATTACTTCAGAACGCGGTTGTGTCTCCCTGACCATGGACAGTATACATACACACACACACACACATGCATGCATGCATACGCACGCAAAGAATCAAACTCACGTGATGTCATATCGCCATCTTGTATTTTTGCTGAGGCCGCCATGTTTTCCCCCTTACTTATTTTGTTAATTTTATTTTTAATCTGAAAAATCTGCATTTCTAAATATAATACACGTTTGAGGTCATGCGAAACGCTCCCGCAGGTCGGTTGTGCAGCCCGTACACGTGTCAGGGAAGGTCACCTGTAATCAATGACCCACCGGGTACAATAATCTGCCATAAAAAAAGACCTTAGTGACTGTGATCCGCAGCTGAAGTTTGTCACCCCCCTCCCCGAATGGCAATAATCTGCTATAAAATGACCTAGGTGGCTGTGGTCAGAACTGGACGTTCGTCAGGGA